>JAODFZ020004729.1:0-12150 GCA_027574845.2 Deinopsis erosa
AATCATAATAATTCATTTATGATTGAATATCATTTGTAATGGCCAATCAACAGCAGCTGATATATAATAGAAAAGTATTCCTACAGATATATGATTAACATAAATCATAAAAAATGTAACATTGATATGGGTTCCGTGCAACAATAAACAAATAATTTACAATTAATCAACGCGCGCGCGCGCTTATAAAGTTTCTGTCACGTAGATATTTTAATTATAAATCACATAAAGAGTTTTTAATAATTAAGGATTTAATTACCTTATAATATATGTATCTATAATTTAGAATATATAAATAAAATATTTTTTTTAGAATTAATTTCGTTGTAAATTAAATAAAAGATTAATTTAAAATCTACAATTACAATCAATTAATTAATGATATATTATTAAAGTAAATGGATATGTGTATAAATCGTATTAACGCTGCATTTCTAATTAAAATGTTTCTGATTAATTTACATCTAATTTGTCTTAGATTTATCAATTATTCAATGATAAGCTAACAACAAATTTAAAATTATAATTATATTTTTGAATAGGTTCTAGGAGGACGAATAAATCATTCTATATTATTTAAATTAATCTTAATTGAATACAGGGTGTCCCACTCAACTAAAAAAATCGCAAGTAATGATTTTATTCTTATGTTGCATAATAGAATTTTCTCTTGCTCTGGGGAAAGGGAAAAGTGTCTGTTAAATGTCTTAAATAACTACCGCGTTTAGGGTTCTAAATCAGGTATGAGGTGATTTTTTAACCAGCTCGCTGGCACAGTGGTAGAGAGAACTGCTGCTGCTCTAGGGGTCCCGGGTTCGATTTCCATGGGGCATGGTTTGGGTGTAAATGTGTTGTTCTTAATATTTTTCGACGGATATAAATAATTATGATTAGTTCAAAGTCTGTATGGTCTAAGATACCGCTATGACTAAAAAAAAAGGTGATTTTTTTTGCGTAGAAAATTTTGATACGTATATTGAAAAATAATATCATTGAAACATTGTAAGTATCTACACCAGAGGTACTCAAACTTTTCATCCTACGCTCGTCTTTCTCTCTCACAAGATTTTTATCAAGATGTGATATTTTGAAGAAGGTTTCTATCAATAAAAAAATGGTTTATTAAAAACATATTTGCTATGAATTTTTACTTGGTAAAGATATTTGAAAGCAATGGCATCTTTTAGGCACATCTTACAATTAGTTTAGTTTAGTTTCTTCATATTACATATTTGGATATTGTACAGCCTTTTTTAGCACTGGAGATTTACATGAAACTTGTATGTACAAATGCGGTTACAAAGGCTACATACGTTTAAGTATAACTGCTTTAGGAAGGAGGAAAATAAAAAAACAGACGTAGAAGAAAATTTGGTTACCATTTCAAAAAATGATCCAAAATATGCGCTATTAATCCACAAAAAAGTTTTTTGAGAAAAATATTTATACATACAGTAGAGCGTCGATTATCCGTATCGATCGGGGACAAAGGTAGTTCGGATAACGAAAAATTCGGATAATCGAAATACATGATGATATATAGGTAATACTAAGAAAATATTTAAGTCACACGTCCAGACACGTCGTGAACCTGCTGATTTCGTCGTTTGAAGCAATTCGGATAATCGACGCTCTACTGTATTATTAAGTTTGCCTGTTTAATCTGAGATACTTTGCATATTTGAAGTTTTCTATTCACCAAAAACATGCTTAAAATGTTATAATCAACAATCTATATAAATATAATAGAAGCATTTTATTAACTGTAAACGCCATAACTTTATATGATTTCTTTTTCTGATATTCATCTGTTAAAAATGAATAGAAAATTTAAGAATTACATCTACATATGGCAGTGAATGTTTATGTTTATTATATCATTAAACTTTTCGTTTTAAATAAGTGGATTTTTATGAGTTAAAACTTTTTTCTTTAATTAATTTATTAAGGTTTTTCAAAAGAATTTTAATTATTTTGAATGTTTTAATGCTTATAAATATGTGGAATGTTTAATATGTAAACAAGTAAAAGTATACAGTGGACATTTTATTGATAAAATTAATTCTATATACATATGTAGTTTGAAAACAAACGAAGTTAATAGTAGTAGTATTAGTAGTAATAGTAGTAGTGAATCAATTCGTTTTAGTTATCGAACAAGAATTATTTAATTATTTCACAAAGTTTGAATTCGTTATAAATTTAGCGGCTATTAATTTAATTCGAAAACGCCCATGTCAGTTCTAATCTGATTCAATCAACAAGTTCAGTTGTAATGAAACACTAATTGAAGTGATATTTAATGCAAATTAATTCAAAGCAAATTGATTCGAACGTTTGATAAGTTGCTAGAAAATATTTACTAATATTTTCCAATTGCTCAAATATTTATTTTCGATAAGAGATTAGAGTCAGTCAATAAGTTGATTTGCAATATTTCTGTCACAGCAAGACAAAGAGGTTATTCAACCAATGGGAAGAAATTGCGTTAATAAATGATTAGCCATAAAACTAGTTTAGGCGAAATTAAAAACAAAATTACTTCGTTTTAGCGCTTTGCTCTAATATAATAACTCGCTACAAGTTTAACGTTTTCATTTCCTGGAAAGCAACGTTTTTAAATATTATTATAAACATATTGTGAGTGAGTGAGTGAAATATGAGAAGAGATATTTAATTAAATAGAACAATAATGACGTCGCACATGCGTTCATCAACACCTCCTCCTGGGGTTTCAATTCCTTTGCCAATTCAAAGTTGTTCATCGACAAGACAAAAATCGTTAATGGAAAGTCTATTAGTTGCCAAAATGGAACAAGTTGCAATTGGTGGACCTTCAGGAAGGTCACTTGTGAGAACTGATAGTGTTGATAGTACCAGTTCGTTTGGTTCTGTGAATTCAACAACAAATAGTGATGTTTGTCGGTGTGATGATTGCTTGTTGGGCATTGCTGATTTATATGCGCAAAACTTAGAAGATTCTAAGCAAAAGAAAAAGGTATGTTCCCACTAGTTTCACTCTGACATTTAAATTTTAAAACTAATGTAATGAATATAAATTCAACACGCGAATGCAATGAAAGTTGCCTGCATTAAAGTCTGTTGCGATTACAATTAATTTACAGTCAATTAACATTACGGTCGTTGTTAATAATTGCTGATATATACATTTAACGTATACTTAATAAGTAATAAAATATTTTATAGGCATTTTTTTAAATATTTTAGTTACGTTTGAAATAATTAATAAATTCTTTTTATATTAATACTTTATTAATTTGAAGCAAACACAACAACAAAACAATTATAAACAATTTTTTAATGACCTCCGCCATGTCCTCCGTCATGTCCTCCGCCATGTCCACCACTGTATCCCCATTTCTTATGTCCTTCATGTCCACCTTTCTTTCCATATTTCTCACCATGTCCATAATGCTCATCATGCCCACCAGATTTCTTATGTCCTTCATCTTCATGGTAATGTGATCCTTTTTCATGATGTCCTTTCTTGCCATAATGATCTTCGTGATGTCCTCCTTTATGATGTCCGCCCTTTTTATGACCTCCCTTCTTGTATCCATCTTCATGATGGAATCCACCATGTTTTTCATGATGCCCTTCATCATGATCTTCATCGAAGAAATGTTGTTTCTTCTCATATTCATCTACTTTGTGAACATCATGTCCTCCTTTGGTGCTATGTCCCTTTTTGAAGCTACCCTTTTCAGCAAATTTATGTCCTTTTTCTCCTTTATCACCCTTATGGTGTTCGGCATAATACCCATCATCATGATGGTGCTTCTTTTTATGTCCTCCATGTTCTTCATGATGTCCACTTTTACCTTCCTTATCGTGGTGTCCCTTTTCCCCTTTCTCGTAATCATGATGTCCTTTATACCCTTTATCACCTTTCTCTCCTTTGCTGCTATGATGATCGGAATGGGCTTCTTTACCGCCTCCTTTCTTGAAACCATGCTTATCAGAAGCAGCTGTTTCTAAGTCATAATTTCGAGAAATTTCTCTTGAATATGCGACACAAACAAGCGCAAATAAACCAAGAACGAATAGCCCTTTACAAATCGACATCTTCTTACTGACACTTACTAATCAATACTAATGCATTTTAACCAAATGCACAACGGTATTTATACAGTTTTTAAAAAACTTTTTTTTGGTCGCAATTTTTCGCATTTTACGCGGTGAAAATGAATCAAATTTATTCAACTGTATCAAAATCAATTGGCAAATTCAACCATTCTCTTGCATTTATTTTGTGGTTCTTTACTTTCACTGAAACAACACTTTTTAGATATTGTTGTCATCGATTATGTAATTATATACTATGTTAGGACACTCATAACTAAACATTTCTTTATAACAAATTTGCGACGCATATAAAAATCATTGGTGTGCATAGGTAATATTAATTAATCATATCTAAAATAACTTCTTACATTTATGTACATTAATAAGTGTATGTTAACAAAAAAGACAACGAATATAAAAACGATTGACGTCAATAATAATATTATAGTTTCTTATATGATTGTGCATATGCATGTAATATTTTTTTTCTTCCATTCACTGAGCACATACATATACATTAAAGGAAGTGATGTTAATAGTGCTTCTTTTATTATTTGCATATTATGTTTTTTTTTTGATTAATTGGTTTTGTATTTATACGTAGATTATAATTGTATGCAACAGGGTCGGACTAAGTTTCGCGGTTAAAATGGAAAACAGTCGTAATCTTAAAAAGCAAAAATTATTCATGAATGTGTCCCAAAAAGTTTTTATTATTCATTTGAGTAAATAAACCGCACATGACGCACAATTTGAATTATCTAAAAAAAATATGATTAATATTGTTTTTAGAAGTATTTGTTATAGGAAATTTTTTAGAACAAATGGGAATTTTTTATTTTATAGTTACTTAATTAGTCTATTAAACATTTTCAAAAAAAAATAACTAAACAATGACGTGCTACTAATTCTTTTTTATAAAATTTTACATAAAACAAAGTACCTACATCATTTTTTCTTTGTTATTATTGTCTGTCTATAAAAATCTTATAATAAAAAATAAAAATTAGTTTTTTTGATTTGAGGTCAGTGTGGCAATGACCGTACGACCCGAATATGTATTATGCTTAATCAGTGGCGTAACAAATCGAATCAAACTAACATTTATCACCAATTAATTAGTTTTAAGGTCCCAAAGTCCACATTTGAGAGCTTATCAATAAATTCTAATTTTGTTCTGCTAAGGATCAATGAGTAAATTTTTATTTATAGTTTATAATTTATAATTCAATTGGAAAATGCGACATTTACTGAAATTATTATAGAAAACTATTCAATTCAATTTATAATCTTGTTAGTTGTTAGATATTTATTACTGTTAAATATGAGTTAATAATTTTATATAGAAAACGTTATGTGACACATAAGTTGCGAGTTTTACTTCAAGTCATAGACTTTTACTATAAATTACTAAAAATCTAATAGTGCATTGTCATATCGTATAAAGTTTATTTAATAAAATGTAAATTTCATTCACTTGACGCTTAATTTTAATAAAATTTAAATTAAAATTGATTTTATTTGACATCGTATGCCCACATAAGTTAATTTATGGAATAAATAAGCTTAATAGCGTTAGAAGAGAAATTATTTAATTTTTCTCTGTTGGATAATTTTATTTATTCGGAATGTACGTCTCTGGATTGTTGCGTCTGTAACCGGCTTTGAAATTCTCAATTCTGAATGAGGATCGCACTTCTGCCATACGCTTGCGTGGTTCTGACGTACAACTCGTCATACTTTTGAAACTAATCACATTCATATGCATAAAGTCTAATAACTGGCTGTGTACATGCGTGTTATATAGTGTACTCAAAAATTCCAGAGTACAATATCAACAAATCCAGTAATATAAAAGCAACAAGTGGTGGTGTATTATCATCTTACAGTTTGATAGAAAAATGTGCAGTATGATTTCGCGTTTGATAAACGAATAATGTCACAGATCGGTTCGGGACTAATTTGCAGTCAAATAATCGTACCGAAAATTACAATAATGTCAAATAGTGCCGAAAAGCGTTTGCATAAATTAAAAATTGACAAACAAATTTGTGAAAGTGGTGCTAATAAACTAGGACTACCTTCTCCTGAAATAACTTGCTCACCATCACCTTGCGTGTTCGACGAATGCGAGAATAATTTAAGTTATCTATCATCATCCCCGTGTACTGGTAATCGTAGTCCATCCCCATCATCCGAATGGAAATTTAGAAGGAGATCGTTAAGTCCGTATGGCAAAAGTGTATCACCTACTAGACGCGGCTCATTAACGCCCTCAGGATACGAACAATATCAGAAAAGTTTATTAGAAGTTCCTTTTATTGCCGATTATGCAGAGGCATCAAGTGATGATTTAAGTTCTGAATGGGATTCAGATGTCCCTGATGTATCACGCGTATCCAAATCAAAGGTTTTTATTCATTTTTTTTCTACTCTCTACATACATATGTGGGTGGGATCTAATTACAAACATATTGCAAAAATGTGACCTTGTATTTCATACGGAATAACAAAAAAAATTAAGGCAAGGTGATTCAATTATAATCAGCGATATTTTGGAGGGAATCAAATTTTTATTTACTATTTTATACATTAGGAGGGTATAATTAAAATTGTGCAAGGTTTTTTAATTATCACTCACACGTTCTCATTTAATTACATTGTGTAATTCTAATTGGACAAAATTGACTTGATGACGTTAAACAATTTTGGATTAATTTTGATGAATCGTCACAAAGTTGACATTACGTACGTACGCACTACACCTTAATTGGAGTTGCATCAATATTATTTATTAATAGTTTAAACAACAATTTTACTGAATATTGCAAAATAGTTTTTTATCTACGTAATAATCAAACAAAAATTACTATGATAAAATTAATTAACTATTGAAAAAATATTCTAACACGTGTTCCAACTTCTATGCACATAAATGAAATATTTTTAAGTTTTCTGTTATTTCTTTGATAAAAATGTGTAAATTATTTAAAACTGATGCAATTATGGCACGAATTTCGCTCCAAATACATTATTTACTTTTCATATCATTTAATGCGATATTTAAATTAATTATTAATGCGCTAATCTACATAAATGGACCTTTAATTAAATACACAGTACATTTTTTCTTCTTAATTGCAAATACGGCGAAAGTTTTTTCTTCGGTCTGTCAGTCTTAAATAAAAGTTTGTTGAAGAATGATCAGCGACCTGATTTCAGCGACTTGCTTAAACAAAAATAAATAAACCCTTCGTTTCGATTTATTATTGAGAAACGTTTTCATTCCTTGTTTTTTATTTAACATGTAATTAATTTATTTATCAATATTTACATAAAACGATATAAAAGAAAAGGTGCACACACATGTGCTACAATGCAAATATTTTAATTGTTTTGTTTAATAAACAAGCTACGTTTAACTCATTCAAAGCTTTGGTAAAAACTTGTCCTATTAAATGTAAGAGCTCTTATTTAACAAGAATGGAGTGGCAATTTCAAAATTACCTTAAATGTTATTTTGAAGCAAATTTATTAATAATTTAACATAAAATTTAAATTTGCGTCATAACTGTCTTATATATATTTTATTGTTTACTCCTTTTTATTCTATACAAAATATGCGCTTTTGTTTTCGATGTAAAAGTTTTTTTTTGTAGTTGTTAGAATCCGGTTTTATGCTGTCATTTCCTTCTTTGAGTAATCGATTGTGGTTAGTAGTTTTTTTTTCTTACATTTATGATAAAATAAAATTCTTACAACAGAACGTAACAGCAAAAAACAATTTGTTGATTTCTGTATAAAATTACAATTTACTAGTAGACGTATTGGAAATTTCGAAATTGTAATCATTTGTTAAGATTTATCGACTCGATGAGATTATGTGGGTCAGACAGTAGCAGACAAGTCTGAGCATATACGGACTTTGTTCTCGGTATAATTACAAACGCATTCTTACAAAAATCATCTGTTTTTATTTTAAGTGTAAGCACTGCTGTAACAAAAGCACACATTCTAGTTCAAATTACCGATAACGCATTGAAATGAGAATAATCATTTAGTACATGGACTTGTTTCGTAAATTCGTTACATTTTTTGATAATTGACGTCATTATATAGACACTTAATGCGTATAATGCAAAATTATGATGTAATTACTAATAAATGATATTTTATGTTTTACAGCCATCAGGTTGGCGAAAATTACGAAATATTGTTCAATGGACTCCTTTCTTCCAAACATACAAGAAGCAAAGATATCCATGGGTACAACTTGCTGGACACCAGGGTAATTTTAAGGCTGGTCCGGATCAAGGAACCATTTTAAAGAAATTATGTGAGAAAGAAGAAAAATGCTTTAAGGTATTTAAACAAATATGATACTAAATAATGATAGAAATGATTAAAGCAAGAATATAACTTTATATTTATCAAGAACAGAACGTGCTCGAAATTAAAATCACAAGAAATTTCAATTTTTAATTATGTAAAGATGAATTAGAAATTAAACTCAAACTCAAATCAGTAATTATGTGATAAATAATGAGTTCATTGATTTATTTAGGTGCTAATGAAAGATATTCTAAGACCATACGTGCCAGAGTACAAAGGTCTGGTTACAAGTGATGACGGCGAATGTTCCTATCTTCAATTACAAGATCTATTAGGTGATTTTCAAACACCATGTGTTATGGATTGCAAGATTGGTGTGAGAACATATTTGGAAGAAGAGTTGGCAAAAGCAAAAGAGAAACCTAAGCTAAGAAAGGTACTTATTTTATGAAATTTTTATTTAATTAAATTGTAAGGATACAAGAAAATTTAGAGATTTCAAAGCAAATACTTTAACTTTATAAATAGATATCAAAATTTATATTATTTATTCAAACATTATTATAAATCTAAATATTTAATGCTATAAATTATTTTATGGGTGTGCGCGTGTATAAATAAATTGTCTGTTAATTTTCTAGCAGACGTATTATATAATTAAAAAAATCAATATAAGAAAAAGTCTTATTTTAAATGTTTATTGCGCTATTATTTTTTTATTGTTTGTAATTAAATGCATTAAATAAGCGTTTTTCACAGTTCTTAATTGAATGCACTCTGCAGTTCAGCAAAAAATTACACTTTTTTATAGACGGGTCAAAAATTCCAAATTTTATTACGAAAACTTATTCAAAATTATTTGCTGCATTTAGTTTGTCTATGCGTGATGCAGTTGCTAATAGTATTTGACCGGTTACCAAACTTTTCTGGGACATAACTTAAAGAAATTGCTCAGTATTTAACAAACAAAAATGTATCTAACAATTTTATTTATCACATTTCGATACCTGAAAGCAACAGTGGGAATATCTGATTTTTATAAGTTCTGAGTAATTCGAGTTTAAAATTTAATTTAATTAATTCAACGCTAGTTTATCCACATTGAAACTTTCTGTATGAACGTACAGATATCTCACTGATAGGCAACTTTTCCGAAAATGTATTTTTTTAGATATCTCACTGTTGCTTTCAGGTATCGATTTGTTAACAATTATACTATTTCTATGGAATTATTATGCGTAAAAGATAAAATGTTTAAAGTTAGAAATAACTTGATGTTTCCATTGATCGTTTTTTTTCTTTTTTAATTTTCTTCTTCTTCTTTGAGCTGTCTCAGAAAATACAGAAAAAAGAGTTTTCAGACAATTGTTATTAGAAATATTGTTTCCACTGAAACTATTTCTGTAACACCTTTTATAACTGAAAAATAGCAAACAAAAGCAAATACAGTAGAGCGTCGATTATCCGTAGCGATCGGGGACAAAGGTAGTTCGGATAACGAAAAATTCGGATAATCGAAATACATGATGACATATATGTAGGTAATATTAAGAAAATATTTAAGTCACACGTCCAGACACGTCGTGAACCTGCTGATTTCGTCGTTTGAAGCAATTCGGATAATCGACGCTCTACTGTAAATGATAAATAATTGTATTTATAGCTACTTTTAAAACATTCTCAAATTTAAATTTTATTTGTGCCTACATAAGTATAAATTTCAGAATTCTACTTATAAATTACTAAATAAATTAAAAGTGAGTGCTTTGTTATATTTAATTTCCTATAAATGAATTATTTAGATTTGAAACGATTTAAAGAATGTTTTTGATTTTGTAGGATATGTATGAGAAAATGTGCCAAATTGACGCAAATGCTCCATCTGAAGAAGAACATCGATTGAAGGGTGTGACGAAACCAAGATATATGGTGTGGAGAGAAACAATTTCATCAACTGAAACATTAGGATTTAGGATTGAAGGTATACGACGCTCTGATGGTACATCAAGTAAAGATTTCAAAACGACTAAATCGAAGGATCAGGTGTTGAAAGCGTTTATTGATTTTACAGAAGGATTTCCACATGCTGTGGTATGTTTATAAAAACAAATTGATTACAAATTAAGTAAACAATATTTTTTTCTTTTTCTAGCCTAAATATATTCAACGTTTAAAGGCTATTAAAGCCACATTAGAAGCATCGCAATTTTTTAAGACTCATGAGGTATTTTCTTTTAATTAGTATTAATAAGAACACACAATTAATTTTCTTTTATTTGATAGGTTGTGGGCAGTTCATTATTGTTTGTACATGATCGATGTAACGCAAATGTATGGTTAATAGACTTCGCTAAAACTGTATCCTTACCAGAGCATACAAATATCGATCATAAATCAAAGTGGAAGGTTGGAAACCATGAAGATGGATATCTTATCGGAATTGATAATATCATATCTATTTTTGTAACAATAATGGAACAACAACCAACTACTATACCTCCTCCATCATTAATCTTATCACCCGATCGCAACGACGATAGTTTTGATAATGAAGAAACTCATAATCAGTAAAGGAAAAACTAAAGATACGTAAATAAGATTATTTTGTTTTTTATTATGTAAATATGCCATTTATTTATTTAACTTATAATAAATAAAATCCATTATTATAATGGATAATATTTTGTCTTACAATAAGATGTGTTTATAATTTAGCAATGCTTACAATGCACTGATATTAGGTTGAACTATTTTATTAGGTAACTGATTTATTATACGTATATAAAATATGTATACATATTTTAATAAATTTTTGTTTTGCCGATTTTTCTATTTTTTATTACAAGAGATGAGCGCTTTGTAATAGCTGCGAAGGCGAAAACCAAATTTTTTCATTGAAAGAAATGGAAAAACGTTCAACCGATGAATTTAGGAAGAATGAAATTGTAGCCGTTCACGATTGGAGAGAGGAATGTACGCTTCGAAAGCTTGCCCAAAATCGCTTGGAAAGCATTGCAACACAATGATATGAGGGAATTGGTAGATCATTTGGGAGAAATTGAGCAACCTTAGGGTAAGTAATTAACATTAAATATTACTTAAAATATATATTTTTTCAATACAGAATTCTTATAATAATAATAATAATAATAATGATTTCTTTTTGTTATAGTTCATATACATTTGCTGTGATATGGTGGAGTTGCTGTTAGATATCCTCATGTGTACGTTTCCAATGCCAACAATCGTTCTTTTAAGGACACCTGCAATAATTGATTATATTTGGTGAGTTTTTTCTCATTTTGAAAACACGTTGCTTAACTTTACATCAAATAAATGTCGATTCGAATCATCATTAATTCATATCCTTGCGTCGTGTACTAGCGCTCAGCGCCTAGTTTCATAGATCATCAAAGTTAAGCAATAGAGAGTGCGGATTTTAGTTGAGTGGGTGACTAACAAGAAATTTTCATTTTTTTTTCTCTCATCTGCTTAACTTTATGTCATATAAATATTCGCATCGACATTTCATGCCCTCCGATACGAGCTTGGAGCCTAGTCCCATACAGGCATATTCTAGGCAAAATTCTGTATGCAAATCCACCTAACACCTAACACTTAATTATCTTTATTACTTTCCGAGATATTGAGCTTTATAATTTTTTTTTAAATCTTGAATAACTTCTTTATTTTCGCTCAAATGTTATGTTAGTTATAGTAATTACAGTTCGC
>JAODFZ020004737.1:0-12283 GCA_027574845.2 Deinopsis erosa
AAAATATTATTATTGTATTTAATGTTTTTATATTCTTATTGATTTTATTGATAGAAAATAGTATTTCTTAACCACTTTAACTACATTAAAAATTCACATTGTTTTTGATTTTATTGTTTATTTGTCTTTGAGTTGTGAGTTGTCAAAATCTAGCAATTTGTGGCATTTTTCAAAATTGCTCCAGCTACAAACTATACTGTGTGTTAAAATTTGGTCCTTTGTTCACTTTTAATATCCTTAAACATGGGAAAAGGAAATTTGAAAAGTGAAACTCGAACAACCATTTTGCATATTCTGTTAGCAAATCATAAAAATCACTGATTATAATCATTACATTTAGTAAATTTTTAATTTATAAAATATTTTATTGCATTTAATCTTTTTATATTCTTATTGATTTTATTGATAGAAAATAGTATTTCTAATTACTTAACCACTTTAACTACATTAAAAATTCACATTGTGTAATTGATAAAATACATCAAATTATTTATTTAGGATTTTTTAAACATCTCAAATGGCTCGATTAATACGCAACAGAGATAATATTATTTATTGGCTATAATATACTTTTTATAACAATAAATTAACCAATTTTATGTAAATATTGCAACGTAAAGTAGTTTTTATACCATAAAATATTAATTATTATATTAATCAAGTGGATTTTTATGTAAAAGTTTATCATTCACTATAAAAGTTTATATAACTCTATAAAAATTACATAAAATGCAATTATGTCAATATTAATTATTATAAAATGTTTTTATATACATATAGATGCAAAATCAATTTGTTGTTAATCAATGAGTAATGGTAATAGATTATAATGTGAATTTATAAAAGTAAATACGAGCGGAAATTAAACGTAAAAAGTTGTTCAATCAAATGCGACACAATAAGAGAAAAGAATGCAAAGTGAAGTTTGATTAAACTATTATATATAAATGCATCTGCATATTAATTTAAAATTGTCGACAAATGAAGTGAATTCCTTTTGACAGTGTTTTAGTACTAAAGCCTGTTGTAATTAAAGCGAACTAATGACTGGACATGCTATATATGTAAGTTTAATTAATTTCATAGACAATAAGTAAAACAAAAGCTGTCTGTCTGCTAAATATAATTTAATAATAAAATAAATGTGGTTCTTATCAAATAGCAGAGAGCAAGAAATGAAAAGTAAACAAATTAAGAAAAGTTGAATCTTTTCTTCTAATTAGAGTCTTTTAGTAAAGTCTACACTCTCTGTCTTTAAATAAGTAGTTTGACTAGACTGCAAACATTCTGCGTTAAACTTATTAGTGAGTTAGAACTAAATTTGACGCCATTGTTTACTGATGTTTCCTATTGTATCGACTAATTTCCCTTTAATTAGTAAAATTTCTATAATGTCAATCAGCTATCTAGTAACACACAAATTATCTGTTTGTTCTTGCACAAATTAATTAAACTTTCCTTAATTCAATGTATATTTGGTTACATAACCTTTAGTTTACTTTAGTTGAACTTTTTTTTTATACATTTGCTGTAATAAATTTTGATGTAAGTTATATTCGTTCTAATCTGTATTTATTATACAAGACAAACAAAATAAACACAAATCAAAATAACACAAAACATAATAAAATGTTATATCGTAAATCTGGAGACTGAAACATTTTATAGCTTGGTCCATCCATAATACTTCATAAAAATAGAGAATAAAAAAATTAAACATAAAACTTTCTCATATTTTTTTTATTAAATCAAATAATAGATGTTTTGTTTTCAAATTTTTTAACCAAACGCGATCGATTTCATTTAGAGGGAAGGAAAACTACATAGATAAAATGCAATTTTCTATGAAATTAATATATTGTGTTGAGTTTGAATCATTCCCCAAGGAATCCTATTTCGAACACACACTAACACACATGCATGTAACAACAGTTTTGGAGAAGTTGCTGCTGGTGGTTGGTACGTGATGTCCGTACCGCGACCTACTGATTAACGAGCTTCATAGAAAGGATGACCTCACGTCCCTCCAGGCGATCTTCGGCCTAATCAAATCTTATTTCTCCCCCTACATTCAAAAACCTATCTAATTTCATATCATCCTGAAGGGGATTAATCGATCATGATATCGAAAAATTTTACATTTTTATCAAGATATTTGATTGGGGTTTCTCGAACTTTGCAATCTAATCAATTAATTGTAGGAATTGATTAAGAAAATATTTGTAGGCATATGTCAATATTCTTGATATAGACTTTCTCTTATCAAATAATTTGTCAAATTAATGTCAATTTAAGAATAACGAATTGAAACGGCTATTACTTGTCGAAATTTATTTATTATTTTGTTATCGTTTATTGCGTTCTAGATTTGATCAAGAAATGATTCTAACTGCGAATTAAATAAATTTCAATCTTTTAACAAAAGTATACCAAAAAAAAAAACTCTTATATTAAGTTGAAGAATTATCTAATAGCCGTTGGGCAAGATTCCTATAAAACCAATGTTCCAAATGATTAGGAAAATAAATTTGATTATAATTGCCAAAGTTTTTACAATTTTGTTAAACCATTTTCTGGTAATAAATAGATCTAGATCATACAAATAAATTTGATTTTGACTTCTTAACAATTGAAAATATTTTTTTAAATAATTCATCAAATAACAATTTCCGTGTTTTGAACAAATTTTATGATTTATCATATTAAATTGTTGATGAACACATAGATAAATATAAAGGGGTGCGCAAAAGAAGAATTTCTTATAAATACATGAAAAAATTGTTTTAATTAACTTGATGAAGCTGTTTTTGCTATAATAAATAATTTTTTGTTGTTGTTTGATTTGTGAACTACCTTATTCACATTAGTAAGCGGCGTTAAATTTCAATGGGCCCACAAATCAATTTTTTTTCTCCCGTTTTTTTTTCTAAACGCAAGCTTACTTTTTGCATTGAATGCACTATAAAATTGTATGTGATTTATGTGGAGTCATATATCTTTTTGGAGACCTTAAATAAGAAAGAAGAATGAATTTTCTCAACCCTAATTTAGTATTCACTTCCTCCACTCTTTGATTTCATAAGAGAATATACATGTGCGCCATATATTCCACTATGACATTTTATATAAAGTGTGATGGGTGAGTTAAGTTCATATTATTATTATTCCAAAAGCTTATTTGAAGAAGAGGCAATTTATCTAACTAAAGCATTAAGTAAAATGTAAAATTTTTCGTCTAGGACAAAAATTTGCATGATTTTAGATCTTTAATGGTGGGAGAAACTTTACTAAAGTAAGACCATCTATCTCAAAAAAAAAACTTATACTACATGTAACCTAATAGCTCTTAAAAGTTACTTTATACTAATTTAGAAAAGTTTTGTTAAATAGCAGCACACATGGAGAAATGGACATTTGTAAATGATAATTTTCTTTTAAGTGAGAACAATTAGACGATGGCAAATTGAACATCCAATTACAAAGCTAGTGGTGGCCATTTGGGTTAGACCACAGACCAACTACAAGGAACATCTAAGATTATCGATCTTCCATTTATTCACACGAATTAATTAATTTATAATATCTACTAACAGTCATTAAATTCTAATTTCTCTTAATATAGAATATACCCCTAAAAATTCCACAACCCAAATCACAACAAATTATTATAAAATAAACTAATCTTTGGGATTTGAATTTAGTTTAAAGCCGATTTAGTTAATTTAGGTTTTGAATTGTACTAGATTAACTCAGAAACTTCTCTTAAAACATGGCTTTAATAAGAAAAATATAAAATAAAGAGGATTCGTCCAATTTACATTTTGTATATTTAATTTACATCAAGTTAAAAGCCTTTTAGGCACTTTAAGTGCACAAACACAGAGTGAGAGAGAGAGAGAAAAATAAGATTCTATTTATCTATTTTAAATTCGTAATATTAAATTTGCAATTTAAGCAAACCATAGATAGAGGAAGTATCATCTGTTCAATATCACAATTAGTGTTCAATTCACATCTGGTATGTGGTAATAATATGATTGACTCAGCATTAATTCAATCAATCTCATAATTAGTAATATTTTCAATTAAACCAAATTGTGGGATAATTTGAAAATAAAGATTTCAAATCCTGTGAGAGACGATTAGCTATTTTTATGTATACAAAAATGAATGAAACAAATTAGAAGTAATTTTCGTCATATTTTGTTACAAATTGTAAGAGCAAAATATAATAATTTTTAATTTACTAAATATTACGCGATATGCGAGTCAAATAAAATAAAATAGACAACGGCAATAAAAATGTAAGTGCACATAAATAAATTATGGAAATTTAATATCTTTAACATCTTAGCAATCGGTGTTGCAAAATTTATTAGTGATCTATAAAAATATTATGAAATTCGAAAGTATGTTTTGAAAGAATGAAAGCTTTTAGTTTTAGAAAAAAAATTATATTTCACACATAAAATATATGATTAATTAATCAAACAAATAAAATCTAAAATAAAGCTGCATCCCTTCTCACACCCGTAAAAGACCCCTAAAATTTAAATGAATAAAAATTCATTTTTTCAATTATTTTACTCATTCGTTGCACTAATTGCATTAATTTTCAACAAAATCCTAACTATATCACTGGTAATATGTACAAATTTTAAAATTACCTGTAAATAAAGAAAAATTTGTATACGCTGACAATTATTTTGGTCCCATGGTGTTTTACTACGTGTATGGATATTTTTTTTTGGGACTAAATATAACACAAAATGTTTTAATTAATTAAAAATAAATGTTTGCATAAATTTATCAGATGTAACAGACGGGCAATTAAGTAACACATTTGCAAAACTCCAACGTGTATAGATAACAATTAGACATATCTGAAATAAGCTTAAAATTTCCAAGACTTTAACTCAAAATTTTCAAATTTCTAAGCTAATTTCGTAAGCATATACATATAAATCTATTTATATAATAAATGTATTTAAAATGGTTTTGCTCTGGTGCGATTAGTTAGTGGATAATACAAATATAAAGTAATAAATTGGAATATGTAACGTTTCATATAGAAACTGAATACTATATAATGTATCTAATATGGAAATCGTAGCATAATTTAGTTTGAAATAGGATATCCCTTGACAGGGGGATTATGAAGCGGTCAAGAGTAAATTTCATTCAGAGAAATCATTACGATACTGTCAGAACTATTGCCTGTATTTTGATAATAAATAAACGATTCTTTCTCCTCGCCTCTCTTCCCCCTTATATAAACTGATTCGATAAATATCTCTAGTTAGTCTCAGTAAGTACGTAACTCATTTTTTTGCGCTAATAATTCAATTTCAGATTAAAATTGTTTGTGAAAAGAATACAATGTGCTTAGCTTTCTTTTTTATTTATTTATTTAATGGCATCATAGAAAAAATTAATGTGCACAGTTAAGTTCTTCGTCGTTGTTGTTTTTTCTCCTTTTTTTTTTATTACAAAATATCAATTTTCTGTGTGCATTTAAGATTGTTCGCTTAACTCAGGCCGAGCCAAGCTTGCAGATAATGACATTTTTTCTCTTGTTTGTTTAAATAAAAAAAAAGTTTTCCTTAAATATTATCCAGCAATTGCTTCGAAATAAAAGCAAATTAAATGCACTCGCTTTTAATCAAAATATTATTGTATTTTAAGAGAAAATGATTATTTACTTTGCTCTATTGTTCATTGCTCCGAAAGAAAGTTTCCATAAATGATGACAATACTTTATGTAAGTACACAGATTTTTGAACGAAAACATTTGTAAAAACTAATAAAGAGTATAAAAGTTGGTAATTTATTTGACCATTAACTTTTTAGGTAAAAAAAATCTTTAAATTTGTAATTTAAGAAACTTTGTAACAGATAGAAAAAAATGTGAAAAAAACCCGATTATATTTGGGTTATTTACTGTTATTAAATTTTGATACACACACAGTTCAAATATACGGATAAATAATAGTTGACAAATTTATTTAGAAAAGTTTTTAGCCGAAAAAATGTGGCATTGGAAGAGGAAATCTGTGTGTGTGGTTTGAAATCGTAGTTTGGAATATCATCGCATCCGAATGCATCTATTTTTATAGCAATCGGATTTTGAGCTTCGTCGAGCAAACGGCATATCGAATTTTTTGGTAACCAAGATATATTTTTATATTGCACTTTGTCCGTATTCCTTTTTTCTTTTGATCTAAATATTTGGGAAATTTATTTATGCCTCAGCTATTCCTCATAGCGCATTTCGTTTACAACCATAACAGAGGAGTTGATATTATGCACTCAAACAGAAAGTATAAAGAAGCAATGGAGGAGGAAAAAATCGGTAAACGTAAAGAAGAGAGAATAACGTACGTAAAGTGCTCAATGTAAAGTTACGATTTTGATGGTATTAGAACGAAACGAGGGATAAGTGGGAATATAAAATAACTAAGTTATCTTTACTGGGAAAAGTGAACAAGTATCAACAATACGTTTTATTTGACAAGGGATGTACGCACGACAGAAGGTGACACGTCACAGGGTTGCTGTAGGGACAGGAATGCACGTGTGAAGAGCCATTAGAGCACCACGGGTCATTGCCGCTAAACATGAGGTAATGGGGCAGAGGCGATGCTCTGATCAACGCCCCTGATAATAAATCTATCTTGATAATGGTTCAAATACTTTTCCTCTCTTTATTTTACCTCTTTTTTTTTCCTCTACACATTTCTGTTTTTTATTTCGCACACAGAAAAATTGTATGTTATTGCAACAAACTTTTCATAAGATGCATGAAGTGGCTTTACTCGCAAATTTATGAGACAAGTAGATTGTAATTTTGAATAAAGTTTATAGTTACAACTTTAATGGCTTAATAGACGAATAGTTAGTTTCCTTTTAAGAGAAAGTGTCCTAATAAATCGTTTCCAGTAAACTTGCAATCTCACATTAGTTTTGCAATTAAGTCTTATTAACAATAAAAATAGTTGAATAGAGAGATACACATTCACTGTTCACTTGGATTGATAATATTTTAACATAAATTTTCATACAAAATTGAACTCAATTTAATCCTATCAGCATAAAAATGTAAGTTTATTGCTTTAACATTATTAAATATTATAGAAAAGCAAATTTTACAGTTATATTTTCGTAAAAAAAGCTTTTTGCAAAATATTCGATGAAATAATTAAAAACGAGCTATTTAACGCTAATATAGACCATTGATCATAATTCTTTTTTGCTCATACTTTTATTTAATTGAGTAGAATAACGAATTTTGCCAAGTTCCATTTCTATATTCGTGATTTCCGCTTTAATAAGACTTCATTGAATACGAATTTCCGTTCTTTTATATTACTTTTCTCTAGAAGAAGATACAGCATGTATTAAATTTGTTCAAAGCTCATATACAACTAATAAAAATATATTATTCACTATCGGCACATAAAAATTAAATAAGTTTTGCATCTACATATTGCCTCTAAGTTTAATGCAAAATATATTTATATAATAGTATTATGTCGTTGCAAGACAGGTACAAAAGCATTTGATAAGTAAGCTTTTAAGGCTTTCAAATATTCATAAAGCAAATATATCGTGTAACTGGCGTATTACATACTCTCTGAGCATGTAATTGAAACTTGTAAGCATGTTAACAATGTGACTGATGGATATAATACTTTCAACTCGCACTATGAGTATAAAAGAAAATCTTTGAATAATTTATACTTATGTTCATGTGTAACACTTAGAAAGTGTTTTAAAGTTGAATAAAAAAGTACGTAAAAATTTAATTGAAAAAGCGAAGTCGTTTAGTACACATTTTGATACCTTCTATCTATAACTAACAGTTTTAAATGGCCGAAATAAAGTTATAAATTAGAAAGTATTTAATATTCCAGTTAAAAAGGAAATTTAGTATTTTTATTGTTTGCATTTAAATTTGTGCACTTACAAATTAATTAAATGCAAAGCACAAGGGCTCTTGGTTTGTAAAACAAATTCCAATAATAGTACACCCCATTTATTTTAAAACTGCTCATGCAGGAGCGGTAAAAACCGCCCTCACCCTCACCGAAAAAAAACAAAAAAAAAGATTACCTAATTCAATTCCTTTTATTATTTTTTAGAGCCTATGGTGATTTTTATTTTTAGAAGAAAATTGACAGATAAAATTACTCTTCATTTAAAACAAACCCTGTTCCCGTAAAGCTTTAAATGAAAAAGCTCAGTTCAATAAACAGGTTGTTAAAATTTTGATTTTTACGATTGAAAAAAATTAAACAATTTGGTACAATGTGTGTGAAATAAATCATTTTTTCGTTTCAAAGAGTGCTATAGAGAAGAGATGGTTCGTTCTTTATAAAGCAAAAGTTTCCTTAGTAAAGCAACTTAATATTAAAGTTTAATATTACGTTTCGGTTATTGCAAGAATTCATCACGAACAAAACTCATTATCTATAACGTCACATAATATAAATGTATTAATTATACACAGTGAGTGAAGTCATTAACTTTATAACGATATTAAATACATAGGCGTATATAAACAAAATTTATTTTATCATTATATGTTATTGTTGTTGTGTAAATTGCATAAATATAAAAATCACTTTTCTAAATGAATTATTTTTCCGTGTATGTAAAATGTAAATTATTTATTTACTAAAAATAGTAAAATGTAATGTGATTTGACTGTTTTAATTAAAACAACATTTTCCTCCCGTAACTTTTAATTTATGAACAAATTAAAAGTAAATATTAAACCAATTTGCTGAATATTTTGTAGTAAATTTGAGAGATAAAATTATCAAAGCGTAAAAACGTGCTAAATAAAACGAAGGTCATAAATGTATAAACGCTGGTGAGCAATTTGATCCAAATTACATTAAATTGACCATTCGAGGCTAATAGGACACTGACAAATTCTCCAACAAGCGTACGCACAATCAAATTTATTTTTACGAGCTACTCGAAAACGTGAGATACTACAAGAGCAGTAGTAAAAAGGTACACACATAGAAGCCTTCTTCTAACCACCTATCCAACACACACACTAGAAGCAAAAAAAATAAGGGAAAGAAAGGAATAAAATGTGTAGATGGAAACACATATACAGACAATTCTCAAAGGAGTTATAGGAGTGACCACTACATGTAGTAAATGCATTGGACAGTATGAAAAGTCTCCCCTTAACATAGAAATCTACTCAAACGACAAGTTTGCTAATGACATTGCTATTACGATTATGGAGTAACAACAAGTGCCTTAACAAATCTTTCTTTTCATGATTGAATTGCATCATATTTATTTAATTTAATCAAATATATTCATTACAAGGGATTCCTCTCAACGGTAGAAAGAGATTATCGTGTTGCTTTTAGTCCTTTGAGAAATGTTCGAAAATTACGCTTCGCCGTGCTTCAAAGGAAAAATCACATATATGATGGTTTTTTAACCTTTCAACAAATAATCCAATTTTTTTCATACATTTTTTTATTCATTTAATAAAAGAAAAATAATTGTTTTCCTTTTTTTTTTTTAATTTCTGCGCCGAATGTAAATGAATTTCTTTTTAATTATACGTCTAGTAATTAAATTAAAATGCAGAAAGGATTTTCAAAGAAGAAGAATCGATAATTTTAAAGATGCAACATCATCAGATTGTTTCTCTTTGCCATTTTAACAAATAAAACTTTTTCTAAATTGACTGAATTGAAACGTATTGATTCTACATTTCAAGTAGAAAATGTAATAGCACAAGACATTTTATTACTTTAATCAATGACATTTACTAAAATTTATTGCAAAATAGCGTGTACAATATCTGAAACATTTTTATGTCGTTTTTCTAATTGATACTAAATAAAATGCGTTAGAAAAAGAAGAAGTGACCAAGTGAGGTATGAAAATAATATGCGCGAGTCTGTCCGTCCTCGTGCTTTATGCCTCGTTATAAACGGGTAATTAGAGATTAGATAGTCATGCTTAACGAACCAAATAAATTAACGTATGTTTAACGCATAATAAAATTGAAAACTACCCAATTATTCGCTTTTGATTTAAATGATTACAATTTATTATTTTCATTGCCTTTGCCGAACGCATTTTTTGTTTCAACATTATTCATTAGTGCAATCAATTTATTTCATCCACAATTTATTCTATACATTTTGAAAACCGTGTAAAAAAAGAAATAATGAAAGAATTAGTATTTGAAAAAAAAAGATAACAGAAAACTTTAATCCATAACAAAATATCATTCATTGATAAAAACATTAACATAAAAAAATTAACCTATTAAAAACTATGTTTTTAAAACTCTCTCTATATTTCATATATCATAAATAAAGTGACAGATCATTTTTAGGTTAATTGTCAAAAGTGACAAATCTGTTATTAGAGTCATTTACATGGTTACAAAGGGGCACATATTCCTCTTCCTCCTTTTCAAGCACTTTCAGTGATCGGTTCGAGCTGGAATTTTAATAGATTACAATTTTCTCGACAATGAATCTATCTGCCAAATTTCAGCTCGATCCGAACACGGGAAATCGGTTAATTTGCCGTCGCAAGAGGAACCCTCATATTTACTTACATACTTACTGACATACAAATGCGAAGTTAATATAGAGAGAGTAAAAATTAGTTTCAATTTACCGCTAGAATCGCCATGTTCGCCTATAATATAACCATGGCAGCTGGTAGGCGCCACATTCAGTTTTTGCGATAATAGAAAGCGAAATCGAGACGAATCCAGATTCGTCCCCGAACCAATGACACGATGCTTTGGTAATCCGCTCAGTTTCCATGTCACATAGGTTAAAATATCAACGGGATTGCTGACAATTAGGAGAATTGCATTTGGCGAATGTTCAACTAATTGCGGTACAATTTGCTTCATTATATCCGTATTACGTTGGACGAGACTCAGACGTGTCTCCCCCTCGTGTTGTCTCGCTCCTGCTGTAATAATGCACAACTTTGATCCGGCCGAAATGTCATACTCTACAAACAAACTGCTATTGTAATTTCAATATGTATTAATAAAATTCAGCATAACTTACTTGTGCTCGCTTCAATTTTCGCGTTACGCATGAAACAGGAACCGTGCTGCAAGTCCATCAATTCCCCTTTCAGCTTATCTTCAACGCAATCGATTAAGCAAACATGACTCGATATATTCTATAAAAAAAATTAATTAATATTAATTAAATTATTATTTAACTGAGATATTCATAAAAAATTGATTTAATTCTCATATATTCTTAAATATCTCTTGAAATATATGAAATTTTTTAATATTGTTTTTTGTATTACTTAATTGTATGTTTATACAATTAATTAAGACTAAAAAATTAGAAAAAAAATTCAATTTACCGGGTTTCAAACCGAAATCATGTTTTACATCTTATTGTAATCAAGACGCGACAAAGTAAATTTTTTTTCTTAAAATATTACTTTATAATAGTCTAATAATATACTAAATTATTATTTAATAAAAAAATTTCAATATCTCATTTATTTGCCGATATATTCACAAAAAACTTAATTAATTCTCATATATTTGTTTGTATCTCTTCAAATATATGAAATACTTAGTTAAATGTTTATACAATTAATTCTCTCATAGATTTTCTAATAGATTTTCTTACCTGTGATAGAATGCTGAAGGCACAAGCCATCCCAACTTGTCCCACACCAACAATTGTGACTTTATTACCGGAATTCTGCAAAGGTTTCGAAATCTCAGCGAGTAAGGCATCTTTCGTCGCATTCATCCTAATTCTAGGAACAAATTAAATGAAATTAGACATGTTAAAGGTTAATTAGACATTTAACGCATTGTTTTTATAATTAAACGCAACAAATAGTTGTGCTAATGAATAATTTATGTGTAATACTCACTTTGTTACGTGACTCCTCTCTGAATTGATGCAGCGTGCAATAAATAACTGTACCGACTGCTGCTTGCTGGAATTTTCATTGTTGTGGAGCAATGGAAACCGATAAATTGCGCATGTGTAGGTAAAATATATAATTACACTCGATTTTCAACTAGTAGTAGTAGTGTAGAGGTTCGACGTTCAAAGTTTATCTAATCTATCCATAAATAAATAAACATTTTTCGGTTAACAATTATTGGATTTAATTGAAACTTACCTGTTTTACGTTGGCAGTAATGAAATTTGATTGAATTACTTACAGATTAGCACTGAATTTCGCAATTCGCAATTAGAAAATATCACAAATCTCATACGCAAATGATTTA
>JAODFZ020004876.1:0-13951 GCA_027574845.2 Deinopsis erosa
CAATGCCCTCAACCGTTGATATTTGCCAACCGCTGCATGAAAATATTGATACTAGGCACTGATAAAATCAATTCAAATAGATTTATTAAGTGTTTGATAAGATAGGTAAATATCTTACAGAATTAATTGCGTATGTTTCGGATATACCAGAAACGGGATTTTTAATTGTTGCCGTAACAATGCATGTGCCACATCCACCTTCCCTACACATGTATTTAGTACCAGTAAGGTACATATGACTGCGTAAATAATCATTTAATGTCGTTTCAGGAGAGACTTCCGAAGTACGAACTAAATTTATTAGCAGAGTAGAAAAAATTAATCAATAACCTGTTATTGGCATTGAAAATACATTACCTGTATGTTTATTTTCGTGAATATAAACATCAAATTCTTGCGGACTAAAATATATATTTTTGTTGCAGCATTACAGATTTCTATGCACATAAAAATGAAACTTACATTGCGTTTTTCTCTTGTTCACTCATTTCGGGCAGTTATTATTTGCTTTAAACACTTCTAACAACTTGCGCATATGTGTTTAGCGCTTTAATTTAATAGAGTATGATGATCTATAGTTGTTTAAAACTAGTTTTAGTAACAGGATTTTAAAATAAAGTGAAAGTAGGAGGAACAAGTTAGTTTTTGATTATGTACAAAATAAATTCATTTATAATGCATTAGAAGAGGAAAATTAGTTTATAATCTGTGATAATGACTAAGGTTAAAAAATTTTATGACCTACCTATAGCTTGCAGAAGATAAGGCATATATCACCACTCGCTATCCATGTTCAACAAATACTCTCAAATAAGTTAGTTGCGTTGCAGTTCATATCACAACTCAATAGTTCGTTCCTAATCAAATATTAATTTTAAAGTAAGTGCGATAATTGATAATATTCCAATTGGCTTAGACTTTTTTGTATAATTTTAATAATTGATTTATTCAATTGTATGTTAATAAAAAGTTTCTATTTAATAAATAATGCATTACTATTTAGTCTAAAATCAAATCTAAGTGAAGCATGTAGTAAAACATTTCACTGCATTTTCACAGTAATTTTATATAATTTTACATAATTATTAAATGCATATAAATATATATATCACATCTTTCGACCTTTAGATTCATGTCATAAAAACTTATTAAAAATTCATGACTTGTAAGAATAGTAATGTACAAAACTAAATTATACAAAATTATTAAATAATATATAAATATCTATCTCTCTGTATTAAGTTGTTTATTATTAGCAGCCTTTTCTAACCATTTTCAGTATTATATTTCTAGTTCTACACGAAAGGTGCGTTTTTGAACAATGGAAGATATTATTATTAACACAGAAGGTAATAATGTTTTTATATTGTTTTTTATAAGTAAGCTATAACAATGCGCTTATAAATTACAGGTCCAGATAAAGTGTTGCCTGCAGAGAGCTATAAAACAACATCTATAGATGGATTGGTGCAGTTGCATATTCCAGAAATCGGAACGGCTATCGAAACGCACCCTCCAATTTCAGTTCCAGGATTAGTACATAAAATTGCTACGGATTATCCAAATCAACCCGCATTATATTCGAAATGTGTGGAAACTGGAAAATGGAATTGTTTGACTTACAGGTAAGAAATTTACTATTTTAGTACATATACATAAATTTATTATATTCAATGAATTTAGGGAGTATGAAGAGCAAATAAGAATATGCGCCAAAGCCTTCTTGAAATTGGGCTTGGAAAGACATCACGGCGTTTGCATAATTGGCTTTAATAGCGCGGAATGGTTAATATCAAATTTAGCAGCGATTTATGCAGGGTACATAAAAAATATTAATTATTATATTGTTTTTATAATGATTTATTTTATTTAGTGGTCTTGGAGCTGGTGTTTATACGACAAATTCAGCTGAAGCGTGTTATCATTGCGCGAATGTCGCGAGAGCAAATATTTTTATCGTTGAAGATAATGTACAATTAGAAAAAATTTTAGAAATTCGTTCGAGATTACCTAATTTAAAAGCAATTGTTCAATATACGGATGAACCAAAAGTTGCAGATGTATTAAGCGTAAGTGTTTTGTTATTGATTATTTATCATGTTTATCAATTCTCTAATTGTTTGTTATCAGTGGAAACAGCTCATGGAATTAGGAAAAAATGAGAGTGAACATGCGCTGGATGATACATTAAAAGCGATAGCTCCAAATGAGTGTTGCACACTTGTTTATACAGTGAGTATTTTTCGAGATAAGTTTTGAATATTATGTAAGCTTCAGATAAGAAACAACGTGACCCCGCAATTATCATATTTGCATGCGTATATTTAAAATGATCTATTTTTAGTCAGGAACGGTTGGCGCACCAAAGGGTGTTATGCTCTCACATGATAACTTAATATTTGATGCATTAGCAATTATGGAAAGAGTAAGACTTGATATTGCAAGCGAAAGAATTTGCAGCTTTTTACCATTAAGTCATGTAGCTGCCCAAATCGCTGATATTTATGTATCTATACAAATGGCTGGATCAATTTATTTTGCTGACAAAAATGCGCTAAAAGGTTCTTTAGTACAAACCCTAAACGAAGTGCAACCAACTAGACTTTTGGCTGTGCCAAGAGTATGGGAAAAAATTCAAGAAAAAATGATGGAAGTGGCACGTCAAAATGGTTCGATAAAAACGGCAATTGCGTCGTGGGCCAAAGGTCATGGACTTCAACATTACATAGACAAAATGCATGGGTAAAAATGTACTAATGTCTAATTTCATTGTACGCTCACCTCGCTATTGTTTATTAGAATTGATTCGAGCACGTGGGGATATACAGTAGCAAGCAGTTTGATTTTTAAGAAAATCAAAGCCGCTTTGGGCTTACATAAATGCAAGTCATTCTTTTCAGCAGCTGCACCACTTTCACCTGAAATTAAAAAATATTTTATGAGCATTGATATACCAATCATGGACGTTTTTGGAATGTCCGAAGTCGGGGGCGCTCATTGCATGTGCACTTTAAATAATTTCAATTTTGAAAGTATCGGCATCACCCTACCTGGAACGAAAACAAAAATTGCCAATCCCGATGAAAGTGGACACGGCGAAATTTGCCTTTTCGGACGACATGTCTTTATGGGCTATATTAACGATGAAAATAATACAAATGAAACAATTGATGATGAAGGGTGGTTGCATTCGGGAGATATTGGATATGTTGATGATAGAGGTTTCATTTACATTACCGGCCGACAGAAAGAGTTAATTATCACTGCGGGTGGTGAGAATGTCGCTCCAGTTGGCATAGAATTGGCATTGAAGAACAACGCGCCATGGATTAGTAATTGCATATTAATTGGCGATCAGAAAAAATTCCTCTCCGTACTCATAACGCTCAAAACTCTTATTGACGTTGACTCTGGAATGCCGCAAGATGAATTAACAACAGATGTAAAAAATTGGTTGGATAGTTTGAAATGTCCTGCAAAAACAGTCACTGAAGTGCTTGCACAAGGACCGCATCCAAATCTGATTAAAGAAATTGAAAGTGCAATATGTAAAGCAAATGAACATGCAATATCCAAAGCGCAACGTATTCAAAAGTTTTACATTCTGGATCAAGACTTTTCAATTCCCACTGGGGAACTTGGTAAGTGCTATAAATCATAATATTAATTAGAAACATTTGAATACATTGACTTGATTCTATTTAAAGGGCCAACTTTAAAGCTAAAAAGAAGTGTTGTCATAAAGAAATATTCAAAAATTATAGATCAATTATATATATGAAGTTGGGAAAGTTGTGTTTATTAACAGAATTGGTGATTGAATTTATTTAATAAAAATATTATAAATAAAAGTTATTGATTATCTTATTGTAATGTTATTTTACAATGTCTTTTGAATAAATAAATGAATGGTATACATATATGCAATATACACAAATTATATTACAATTATTAATTATTATAATTTATTTGTATTTAAAATAAGATTTTTTAAATAAATTATAATATTTAATATAGAAAACAGAATTAACTATACGACGCTGACAATAAAGTGTTAGCTATTTGTACAATGATCAGTCTCCGCATCTTGTTGTTCCGCACTTGCACTACTATCACTATCTGTGTCATTTTTGCAACAGCGGCACTGAGAATGTCTTTTACTGTGTTTAGTCCTACTGGTATGCGATTTATTACATTTCGTTCGATAAACAGGTGCAACCAATTCAACTTTTATGTTTGCAGTTGCAGTCACTTTAGTTGTATACGGTCCGGTTGAACTAGATTCCGGACTGGAATATTCAACTGTAACTTGCGGCTCAACAACAATGCTTTGATTACAACTTTCTTCGGTGATTGTACTCAAGCTTGGTTCGCGTGTTGCTTTTGTTGGGGCTGTGCGACGTGATTGTTTCGAATACGTACTATTTCTGACTGGAGGAGATTGGGAAGCTTTTGGTGGCGGTGTCGAAATGCGATCCGAATGTTCCAGATTATGTAATTCTCCACGTGGTCCAATGATTGATAAAATAATAGGAAAAAATACTAATCCATTAACAACAGATGTGCACAGTGACATAAATAATCCTTGGAATATATGGCACTGTATGAATTCGAATTCAGATATCGCAAGTACAGAAACACAAATTAGTAAACCGATATCGCCTTTTAAGATTGTCTCCACGTACATTTCGATTGACATTCTCAGTCTTCGCTCTCTGTTACCTAAAGCACTCTGATATCCATACATAATAAGCATTACATTTCGAAAAACAATTATAAATTGTAATGCACCCACTGTTCCTGTTAGTCCATTCACATTTACTAAACATAGAGTTAATAAACTAAACAATACACTTAATACCGGACACAAAAGTTTGGTCCAATGCACCAAAATACATGTAATTAATACCGAAGAGGCGACTGTTACGATCAATTGTACAATTAATAATCTATCTAATAATAGGAACTGGTTAAAATAAGAAAATATTAGTCCAACCGGATAGTTCTTTAAACCTCGCGCATTAAAACTATCTGATATTGTAATGATCTTACGTAATGTCTCAATTATCTTATTCGTTGTACGTAAATTCTTCAAATAAAATGGCATTTGGGTGTAGACAAGCGGTTGCGACTTTGGAATTTTCAAGTCGTATTCTGTTTTCGAACTGTAATACTGGAATGGTTTTGGCATTAAATTTGCCTGCGAGCTAGAATAGGATATTTCATCGTTGCTATTCCACACTGATAAGTAATTATAAAATGCTTTCGGATCAATAATTCCATCGGTTACTAATTTCTTATTAAAAATTTGACTTTTATCGACCGGAAATTCGACGATTCCAGTTTGCGCAAGTAATTTAAATGCAAGAACTGCTTTCTCGGTTGCATTTGCAAACCATTTTTCGTTATTGAGACAACCTCGTTCGCGATTCAAGTCAAATTCTTGCTGTACGTCGATTAGAAAATCGCGGAAATTTGCCAACCAAAAATCGTTATTATTTAAACCACCATTCGAATCCTTTAATACATTAGGCACTTGTGTTAAAGATGAATGATATTCATATAGAAGGGGTTGATTGAGTGGATACTCCAATTCGGTTGTCACCAAGTAGAAGTTGTAGAAACCAAAATAGCGATTCTGCGCTTCCAAATAGCGATGCTCTTGCGTACTTTTCGGAAGAAAACTTGACAATCGGACGTCATATTCGATTTTCAAGCCATTGAATATACAAAATACTATCAACCCTGTATACGTTATACAAACAAGTACACGCATTATAGGTTTGAATACAACCATAGTCAAGTATTTATTAACGATTAACAATAATAAACTCCGTTTTTGATGGCAGAATTCAGATGTTAATAGATTAGCTTCCTGGTCCTATTCAAATAAGATAAAAAAAAGTAATTAACATAAAAATAAATAATTTAAATGTCAACTTACCCTTTCATTGTTATTATTCATTGGCGCTAAATTCTTGCTATCATTTCTGAAGCATGGAACTGCTGCCTTTTTGCATCTCATATCAAGGGCGATTAACGTTGGAAAAATAAAAAGTATGGCAGCATTATGAAAGATAGTTAGAACAGCGCATTGAAGACAAAATGTGCGCAATGCTATTATCGGAATAATAGCTGCTGCTAAAAATATGGCTCCTTGACAGAATGCATTTGTTAGAATAATTGGTCCAGTGCGTTGAAGCAGTTCTGGTGGTGCAAGCTTCTTATTGTGCATGGCTAGTAGAAGAAACATGTCCCGTATTGATAGTCCAACGCTTAAAAACGGAAGCACATGTGTGCTTAACAAATTCATTGGAAGTCCTAATAGACTGCATACACCTAGGCCAGCTGCTGTTGAGCATGCAAGTATTAAAACGCATAATGCTGATAATCCTGAATGAGTTATCCATCCATAAAATGCAGCTATAATAAGCACAGCTCCAAGTTTGATATAATCAATTTGTGAATGGTCAGCTAGGCCTTTATTCAATGTGGCTGTTGAGAATGTATTGAAATTGTATGAGGCTGATGCATTGCTCCTTGCTAAATGATCAATTTCCTAGAATTATTTAACAATGTTACATTTAGTTGCTATAGTGATATAGATATAGAATAATGAATGTACCTGAGAGAAGCGCTTTTGCCATGCCCTTAATACAAGCGCCGCTTTTTCTTGATTCCACCCAATATGATGCACTTTATATGTTTCCGAATAGAAATCGAATAATTCATGTTCACCCATTAATTGTATAACGGTCTGTAATGCTTTTGCTTGTTTTATGTGACCAGTTTTATTTTTTATTACTCCTCCAACAATTAAATCTTCAGGCCAATGCATATATTTAGCAGCGAAACCATAGCAGCCACTTGTAAGTTCGGCACCTACATCGAGGGGGTGACTAGCATTCCGATTTGGAGATGTAAGCGGACATTCCGGATCTTTCGGATTCAAGCATGGCTTTTCTTGATAACCGGATGTTATGCCTGCACGTTTAAAATAATCCTCCAACGAATGATAATCAAAACGCGATTCTTTTTGTTTAATGTGCGTAACAAGTTGGCTCGGATTTAAATTTGTCCATTTGACTTGATTACCAATTCCATATCTAAAAAAACATGTTCCGATTTTGACGTTAATTGCATATTCGTGTATACGGGTGGTGTGTATTCAACTTACGGAATGTGAACAGGATAATCAGGACCTAATAGTTTTGAGCCTTCCCAAAAGCAATCAAGTGGCGTTACAATAGAACAGGGCATTACATTTTCAAACATTTGTTCTATATAATGAACATCAAAATTGGGTACGCTTGGCGACTGGCATATATCTTTGAGGCGCCATGTAATATCAAACATAGTGACTGTGACTTGAGTAGCCCTACGAATGAGGGACAGATGTTCAAGTAAGCCATTTGGATGCAAAAGACTAGCGTCGGGATCCACCGCCGTTTGTACCACCATTTGGTGTGTAGAAAGTATTTCTGGAGGCGGCGAATCTTCAACGATAACCGCTTCAGCCCACACTTGTTCGATATTTGAATGAAAAGTGGCGCTTTTTAAACCAACGCAAAACGTTGCGATGATAAGCAATGCAACGAATAATACTTTTCCGGCATGTGCATCAAGGAAATGGCCCAAAGAGCGTAATTGTCGTTGAAGTCGTACACGTATCCAAAGCACACCACGATCCCCGATCGCCTTGCCCTGCAACAGAGTATAGAGTACATAACATGTAAAAGACCACACAAGAAGCGGCCTGACGTCACTTGGACCACACAAGTTGTGGTGCGCAACATACTACATACGCCAGAGCCGAGCGCCAAAGCGGCAGATTCTAGCCCCCACCAGCCTATAACCATCAGCCAGTCCTTCTCAGAAGGACCGATACCCAATGCCAAAACTATTACTATGTAGTGAACAGCTGCACATCACATCACAGCACCCCAACCATATCATCCCTTCATTTTCACTATATGTATAAAACGTTAAATTTGTTTGACGCTTTCCCTACCTGTACGACATTTATTATTATTACCCAAAAAATTCTTTTTTCTTATTTCAATAACAATCGATCGAGATTTGCGATTCACATTAAAATCATAAATAAAATATTTTACTATACTCTTGACATTGTTACAGCTTATATACATTGTTATTACATACTACATACTTAATTACGAGGAATGAAAAATAAAAAAAGAAGAAAGAAAAAAAAGAGAAGAGAAAGAGAAAGAAGTAACCGTAATAAAATTAATAATAATGTTGTAATTAGAATAAGAGTAAATAAAGAAAAGAAGAAATGGTTTAGAAAGAATTGATAGATCGCATGGTACAAATTATGTAGATATGAATGTTTTTTATGTAATACAACCCTTTAAAATGTAGGTGGTCTCGTAAATATTAGCTATGTTACCTCATAAAACCTCCAAGGACGTAGGTATAGTTTATTGCATTTGAAGTGATCAAAATATCGGCATAAATGTTGAATAATATACATTCATATATATAGATATATATATTTGTTCTTTGGTCTTATAAAACTTATATCCAAATGATTTGATTACAAAAATATGTAAGCATGTTATGTTGGCGGAGGAAGATTAACCGATAAAAATAAGTCTATAAGGATTATTAGGCAGTTTTTGTTTATAGATATGAAGAGGTAAAAGACATACCGGGAACGGACATAGGTAGAAGAGAGAAAAACAGGTAATATCTAAAGAGCTAAGCTAGGTATGGACCACACACGCTGCTCTCCCGGTGGTCCTCGCCAAGGATAGCGTAATACGGAACATCGCCCACCAGACTTCGATCTCAGGCAGGCCCCAAATGATGTATCACACCTGATTTTAGCGCAGCAAATGATACGAAAATGAATTAAGACCAATACGAAAAATAACTCGTAACACACGTGCTAATTGTAAACAATAGAATATAAGTGAATGCTATAAACTGCTGATTGAGTTGAGGAAATCAAGTGAACTTGAGTTTCAATACGGTCATTACATTTTCATCAAAACGCCAAAACAACTGAACGTTTTATTACATCTAACACTACAAAACATTAACTACATGCATGCTATTATACTACGAACTATTTCTTATTCGTTCATTCGTTCACTCTTTCATTATTTTTAAAGAAACCGTCAATTCATTAAACATTATATATGATTTTCTCCTTACCTGTTCTATTTGTTCTAGTGCAACAATGGCATCTACCCAACCAGGTCGAGTATAGAGATCGGATTTGTGCCGTTCTGTATCTATCTGCGAGTCAGAAGTGGCCATCCTCTACGTGGCCAGTATTCTGGATAATTCCTCCTTTAAGGGCTACCATTAGCTCCCCTAGCAAAAACGATAACAAACGAAAATTTCACCTCGTGCCATATTCTTCACGTAAATTTTCATAAAATAAACTGTAATACACACGAATAACGATTCTCTTTGATGATATCATTGCATTCTTTAATTTCAATTGTTTATCAAGTAAAGTACACTTAAATTTACTCATTTTTTTAACCCATTAGAAACAAAGTTAACTTAAAGTGTTAAACGAGGTCACTTCTTCGCTGCACAATAACATCACCACGACATTAAACCTTTACTTATTACAAATCAACATAATATGCTATTTAACTTTGCCAAATACGATAAATAATAAACCGTAAATGAAATATTCAATATCAGCCGAATATCAACAGGGCTACGATTCTACTGCAATGTTTCTCTCCATACAATACCAGTTAGGGCCTCAATGGCGAGCTTAAAACGGAATGCTGCGACGAGAACCGAAAGAGGACCACACACGCTGTGTTTAGAATGTAAATTCTCCAAATTACATTACTTACACTTCTTGTCATTTCATATCAGGCCATCGCAACTTTATACATTTCATAATCATAATAGGAATATATACATATACGATATCAGGCCCTTATCTTCTTCTTCTTCTTCTTCTTCTTCATTTACCAATTCAAGAACATGTTCTATTACTGAACTTGAGGAAGATGTGCGCTTAACCACAACCAAAAATATAAAAAGACAATGAAATTTATTTTTAAACATTCTTTTTATGAACTTACTCACATACATATATATATGCGCTTGTAAACATGCATACATTCATTTTTTTTAAGCGCGCGTTCAATTCGTTTGTTTGTTTGTTTCTTCTTTTTTTATTATTCTAATTATTGAAGGCGTTAATGTTTAACAAATTATTTTTATTGGATGAGATTATTCAATTTAGTATTGATTTGTGAGGGAGAAACTTTTGGAACACAAAGGGTGATATTGTCCTTTTTATATGGTACCTACAGCATTGAAAAGCTTTTTCTTCTTAAAAGTTCGCCTAAATTACAACAGGTTTCTTTTCAAAGTAAAAACTTTTTAAAATTGTGGAATAAAAGTCATGCATTTTGTAGAAATTCTCAGAAATGCTATTAAAAGATTTAAATTTTCTTTCACAAACAATAATAGAGTCGATTTTTATTTATTATTAACCGTTTAAATGTTGCAATAATATTTTACTCATTTTACATACATTAAATGTAAAATTGTCGTTAAAATGTTGCTAGCAATACATAAAACTGCAATATATTTAGCAATTGTTTTAAATTCATTAAGATTTGCGTAAGTTTTGTATATTTTATAAACTAATAAATTTAAAAATAGATAAGTCATAAATGTGCAATATGAGTTGCCTATACGTAAATGTTTCAACATTTCGTGAAGTTTCGTTCGATGTTCGGGTTCCTCCCATTTGAATGGCTGAAGCCGAGTCCGATTGACAGACAACCACTGAACGCTGTTATCATTCCCTTTACCAATATGGATAGTAAAATAACAATATTACCAAAAAGAAAACACTTATTTTAATATTCGTCAATGTTTAAAGGTATAGTTGGAACAATATACAATTTTCTAGTTAGTTGTGTTTAAGTTGCATTGGTTAGTAATCGATTCTGTCATTCCGTTACTTGACCCGCCATAATGATATAATAAACTTAACACACCTTTTTAATGTTAAATATATAATGTTTAAGAATCTAAGTGAGACATCGATTCTCTAATTGCAATGATCGTGTGTTATGTGTTTAATTGTTATAGTCATTGCTTGTTGGCTTCTTCCTTTCCCACCTACATTCACAATCAAACAGTTTTTTTTATCGAAATTAAATTTCTGAAGTTCATCACTAAAAAGATAGTTGAAACTCTACGATATTTATCAAAACAATTAGTTTATACTATGATTCACGCATAACGTTTGTATTTTTTCTAGAATAATTCGTTTTTATTGTACTAATTTCAATATATATGTTTTTTTCAGCTAGAATTAAAGTCCAAAGCCCAAAGTCAATATGGGGAAATTGCTATCGAAAATATTTGGTAACAAGGAGATGAGAATACTGATGCTTGGGCTTGATGCAGCGGGCAAAACAACAATTTTATATAAATTAAAATTAGGCCAATCAGTGACTACAATTCCAACTGTGGGCTTCAATGTGGAGACTGTAACATATAAGAATGTTAAATTCAATGTGTGGGATGTGGGCGGTCAGGATAAAATCCGGCCATTGTGGCGGCATTACTACACAGGAACACAAGGACTTATATTTGTGGTGGATTGTGCCGATCGTGATAGAATAGACGAAGCAAGACAAGAGTTACATCGCATTATTAATGATAGAGAGATGCGAGATGCCATTATACTCATATTTGCTAATAAACAAGACTTACCAGAAGCAATGAAACCGCATGAGATTCAGGAAAAACTTGGATTAACGCGTATTAGGGATCGTAATTGGTATGTTCAGCCGGCTTGTGCGACAACTGGAGATGGCCTTTATGAAGGCCTCACATGGTTGACAAGCAATCACAAATTATAGCATCTATGCACTCTTTATTTTTAGTAAGTGACTGCATTCAAAGTCGTTATTTCTTATTAATAATGATACCTATTATTTTTTTTGTAAATAAATTTAACGTAATGTATTAATTGTTTTATAATGTAAAGATGAGAATGAAAAATTGTTGCATGTTATGTCAGATACAAAGTAAAGCTACAATTTTCTTTATGATTTGTACTTAGAATGATCAAACCATCACACGATACACACAATTGCGATGAAATGAATTTGCACTATGAGTCCATATTTTTCTAGCGAATATTTCTTTTCCAATGTCTTTTTATAATAATATAATCCCTTCAAAATTATACGTTCTATTGTAATTATATCACTTTTTTTTGTAAATATATTTGAATATATTATGTTATTTAACAGTTAAATACGCTACAGTTTTGATATAAGTTATCATTTTATTAGTACTGCTTTTTAAGCCCATTTCAGATTATCATATTATATTAGAAATTTAATACTTGCAAATATGGAATGAAATTACAGAGAAAGACAATTAATGCTACAAACTAAATAATTCGATATAGAAATGTAGCAAATTTGTATCATACAGTAACGAATTTTTCGAAAAAAATATCTAACATTCTATAATGATCTTAAATGGGCTTTATAGATAAATAAATTATTCCTACAAATATTTCACAAGAATAATAAGAATGAAAGTCTTGTGAATTATTTTGTAAGTGCCAAGTTTTATGTATATAAATATAGAGAATTTTTTAAGTATTTTGGTATAGGTTGATGTATGTAAATGTTGATAATATTTTGTAATGGACAAATGGTTAATTGAACAAAAATGATATCGCGTTCATTTCTTGTTAGTATGACTAATAACAAATTTTATTTGAATACAAGGACACAACGAGCTTCCACTTTTTTAATCTTATCAAGGAAGTCGGGTGACTCCTCAATGCGTTTGTCCAATACAAAACGTTATATGCATATCATATACCATAAACTAAAGAAATGCTTAAGCCTTTAGTAAAATTTCGTTGCAATTCTATACACAAATAAGATGAATGATTTTTTTATGAAAAAGTTAATATAAAATTATGTTTTATTTGTTATAAGAAAATATTATTTATTAATAGCTTAAAACTGAATTAAACCAGGAACAAATATCAAATGTCAATAAAAATATAGTTTATTCCTTATCTTTCTTATGATTTTACCTTTGTTTTTTGTAAATAAAATAAACGAAGAATACGTAAGCAATAAATTAATAAAAACAGAGGTTTTACAGTTTATTTCATTATTTTTACACAGTTATCACTTTAAAACATATTTATATATTAAAAGCATTCGTCTGGTTTGTTTTGTAAACTATTACAAATTTCCCTTTTCAAATCCTTCAAAATCTTTGGCAATGGAGCTTTTTGACTACCATTTAGTTCAATCGTTGGAATGAAAGTAATCTCCGGTTGAACATTTTTTGTTCGCTCACCGTATCGTTTTAAGAGCAACGAGCTCTTTATGTTGTTTGTACATTGGAATAATTCATCATAACTTATATTATTTTCACGTGCACACTGCAAAACAATCAATTAATACTCAAATCATATATTTATTAATAATTATTCAAAATAAATTATTCTAATAGAAAATCGTTAAATTGACTCATTTTGAAAAGGAATTTTGTTTGTAAAGGCAATGGCATAATTTGTGCTCACTGCAAAACAATCAATTAATTTATTAAAAATGTTCAAAATAAATTATTCTAATCAAATATCGTTAAATTGACTCGTTTTGAAACGGAATTTTGGTTGTAAAGGCAATGGCATAATTTGTGCTCACTGCAAAACAATCAATTAATACTCAAATCATATAGTTATTAATAATTGTTCAAAGAAATTATTCTAATAGAAAATCGTAAAATTGACTCATTTTGAAACCGAATTTTGGTTGTAAAGGCAATGACATAATTTGTGCACACTGCAAAACAATCAATTAACACTTAAATCATATATTAATTAATAATTGTTCAAAATAATTTATTCTAATAGAAAATCGTAAAATTGACTCATTTTGAAACCGAA
>JAODFZ020004993.1:0-11567 GCA_027574845.2 Deinopsis erosa
CAAATTTTATACGGCAAATTCACACTCTGCACGAAATGTGACAAGTAATGTGGGAAAAAAAGGTACATTGTTGTGAGTATGTACTTTATTTCTTTAATTTTTTAACTAAATAATTTTTTTTCTTAAATTTGCACTTTTAAAAAATAATTAATACATTACAAATTTAGCAAATCTTATACTTCCTTCACTCGAACTTCTTATAAATTTAAAGAAATGGTTTGCGTTAAGCTTTAATAAGAATCATTGATTTAAATCACTTTTCTGTGATTATTGGTTTGTATTTACATTGCCCATTTGGCATCATTGATATGTAAATCGAATTTACTAACCACTATATTATTTTGAATTTTTATAACAAATAAAATATTAATAACGTTACGAAAATCATGTAATTTTTTTAATGCATGTTAAGGTAAAAAGTTTCTATTATTTTAAGATTATAGCTAAAATTATTTCGTATAGATGAGTGGCAAGAAAACTGACTAAAAATTTTACGTAAAAATGAAGCAAAGCCGATTATTAAATTATTTGATTAAATTATTTTATATTTTCGACAAAAAAGTTATTGCACTGTTTTCCAGTTCTAAACTGAACACTTGTCTAACGAATGTTAAAATTGAAGCATTAATTGATGATATTTTGAATTTTATTGCATTCCCCACAGCCGGATATCAACTATTTTAAATGGAAACCCCTTAGGATTTTGTCAGCTATATGCAAAATCAGTTATATCGGGGGGCCATTACAACGAGGTTTCTCTGTATTTTCGTTGTTTTGCCAACGAATAACGCAGTAAAAGCTCCTCTTAGTCATCACTTTCAAAGTACCATTTATAATCACTAATGTAATAGTTTGTGCTATTGCTCAGTTCAGCCTGATGACAAATAGAATCGAATTAAAATAAACGACTATTTATTATCAAAACCTGCACCAAGGTGTACTTTTTATCTTCATTATACAATAATTTAAAAAGTTTGGTATGTTTTTGAAAGTACCTCGTACGTGAATAAAGTAAATGTAAAAAAATCTAAACGATTTTATGTCAATTTAAGTCATTTTAAATTGAATTTTAAATTGAATGTGAAATCAATTTCTTATACATATTTTCATTAAAAATATTGTTAAAATATATAACATATTTAATTTCAATTAAATTCGTGATTATAAATTAGTTAGTGAAGTGAACATAGATGCAAATAATTTTTATGCAATTAATTTTAATTGAAACAGTGTTAATCTGATGTATTAAGCTAAAAGTACTTTAGACAATATTAATTATTTTGTTATAAACATAATTAATAAATTACATTATGTAGTCGTTTATTAAATTAATCCTTCAGAGGTTGTCATATTAGTTCATATATGTTCATTTAAATAATTTATAGAAACAAAATGATTTAAGTATTTATGAAAAGTTCAATCTGCCGATACATGTCTGGTACTTGAAAATAGAAATTAATTAATAATAAAGCTCTTCACATCAGGCTTATAAGCTTGAATTGATTTAATGTAGTAACAATTAATTATTAATAAACAATTTCTAGTATGGTGGATGGATGTAACAGCGTGTGTTATGTTTATATAAAGCAACAACATCAGTAAAGTCAATGAATTGGGATTCGAACCCTTACATTGGCATGCTTGAATTATTATACAATAAATTAAAACAAAGACATACAATATATTGAATGGTGATGAATGCATCTGCCAAACTATACATCATTGATGATTGGTGTCTGTATAAAGCATCTATAATAGAATTTTAATGCATTCATAATTAAAATGCGTGTTTGATGCGAGACAATTTTAATTAATTTTGAAACTGTTTGGTGTTTGAATTCCTTAAGGAATTGCATTATTAGTGATGAAACTCGTTACGTATGTAGATTTTCTGACATGTTCACCATATGCATCATTAGATAGAAGTTGTTCCTGTATGTCTGAATGTGTAGATGTATGTTCTAGCTAGCAGAACTTGCACAACTTCCATTTTAGATAAGATAGGAATCGTCGTCGTCGTTGTCGTGAATGTCATCGACGAAATAGTGCATTGATTCAACCATTAAACACTAACATTCCATTAAACACATATTCATTAAACTAATAATAGAAGAGAAACGAACATTTAGAAATTCTTTCGTTCCATTCTAGCAAAGTCTTTAATACTTTTTTCTTTTAAACTATTTGTAGGGTGGTTTAAAAGCAGCGATTTTGGCTGACGTAATGCAAGGATTAACAATGATTGCATTAAGCGTTTTTATAATCATCAAAGGAGCTATTGAAGGTGGCGGAACCACTTCAATAATCAAGAAAAATATTGAAGGTGGACGACTCGATTTCTTCAAGTGAGTAAAAATATTTTCTTTATATGCGTATTTCTTGAATTTAATCAACCATATCGTTAAAAAATTGTATTTTATTCAAGATATGATCGTTCAGTTTATTATTATTTTTTAATGAAAAAAAGGAAAACAGTTTTACTATCGTTGCCGAGTTATAAAATGTCAATAATACGGTTGGTGTTGAAACATAAAATTTGTTGCAATTTTAGAATCACTCTTTTAGTATTCAAACATGGACTTGTTATACTTAACTTTACAAAACTTTACTAGTTATTAATATTTTAGTTATTATAACTACATAAATAACTCATTAAAACCTTAACGTGTATACAATATTTTCTAACACATTTTAATTTTAATCAAAACGATTTGAATTAAAAAGAAATTTAAATTTATATTGCTGTAAAAAGTTTTGTAATTTATATATTATATTAACTATATTTTACTCATTAAATGTTTTAATGATTTTATAAAATTATCGACTATATATTAAACATATTTTAAAAATGAGTGTTTTTCTTACATTTTAAATTGTGAATCAACTCATATAAATTTTTCAGCATAGCAACAAATTACATAATAAAAATTTTATATATTGTATTATGTCAAAAATTAAGAAATGAAGTATTTTTATACTCACAATCAGAATGAAATATTGATTTCGAATATGTAAAAATATATAGGATGTTCCATTTGTAAATCGAAAGTTGGAATTTTTTCCAGAGAAACAGGAAATGATGCATGGCTATACATATTCCTTATTAATCCTAAATCTGTCACCATTCTTAAGTGCAGAGTTTCATTTCTTAATTTTCAAAAATAAAAAATAAAAAGGGGGCGAGTCTGGATCTTTGAACACCCGGTACACATAATAGACAATAGAATCTAAAAAATTATAAGAGTATTTAACAACGAGCTCGCAAATTAAAAAAATATTTAACACTACACCCCTGGATATAAAACATATAAACACAACACAAACTGTTTGTAGCATTATTTCAATTTACTGACATGATTTGATTGCATAGAGAGAGTAAATGGTTTAATTGCTCTAAAGAAGGTGATTTTAACCTTAATGATAGTTCTAAACTCCGATGAAATTATGAAATTTTGAACTACTTTTCTTAAAAGTTATGTCCGTCGACTGCATTGATGCTTCAAACAGTTTGTTAGCATTAAATCCACTCTCAAACCCGAAATGTCCGAGCTAGATTTTCAACTCGCACTTCCATGAATTTTAGGATAAAACGCTACTACATACCTATATAAAATTATTGACATAAGACAAGTTATAACAAATTAAGCCCAGACAAAGAATAAACACATGCTTATTAGAAACTTATTAGAAACGTTGTTATTAATTAATTTTTTTATGGTAGATTACAAATCTTTATTCAATAGAAAAAATATAAAACCAATTAATATTTTGTTGAATTGGCTCAAATGCCTTAAAACAATTAAACTAAGCTATTGTTTTATTTACTCATTATTTTACGCTTTTGTTCAAATATTAATAAACAAGAAATTTATTGTAAAAGCAATAGTCTCCTCTTTCATTACGTATTCAGATTATGTGCGAAAGTTGATTATGCATTAAACAAATTTATAAGCCGAAAAGACAAACACAATTGCAAATTAGTTTAGTGCCTAAAATTAACTTTGCTTGTTGTGGTTGTGGCGAAGAAACAAAAAATAGAGTTGATTAAAACAATATTATGTCTAATTAATAAAAGCAATATTTTTGTTAGGAAGTTGTGTTGTTTATCATCATCATTTTATTGATTGTATGGTATTATATATTGCAATAACAGATTGGTCACTAAATTTGGATTGAAATTATAATCATAATTATGTCAGATTTGTTTAAATAATAAATTCTCTCTATATGTGGGTTGTATTTATGGTATATACTAAGCAAACATGAATTTATTGTCATATATTTATAGCTTTAACATGGACCCAACGATACGTGTTACAACAACATCAGCATTAGTTGGACAATTGTTTATGTCATTATCTATATTCGGATGCCAACAAAATTTTGTACAACGCTATTGCAGCATGGAGTCGCAGAAAAAAGTAACAAAGTGAGTTTTATTAACCGTAGTACTTACCTACTTATAAAATAATTATTTATTAAATGTGTTTTAGGACATTGATGTTCAACATTCCTGTTATAACGATTCTATTTAGTTTATCATGGGTGGTTGGAATGGCCGTGTATGCAATTTACGCTGAATGCGACCCTCTCAGCAGCGGATACATAAAAAAATACGATGAAATTCTACCATTTTTTGTTGAGGATCGTTTTAGTTCTATTCCCGGAATTATGGGACTTTTCATGGCAAGTCTCTTCAATGGAGCTTTAAGGTGCATTTCCTTCAACAAAAATTTTATATAAATATTGTACCAAATTGAATTAGCGTGGTGATGTTTGATAGGTTGAATATTTTATGATGAAATGTTTGTTTTATTTGATCTGAAAATTTGTTAACGGTATATTTTATTGCATGATAAATGCGTTCTTCATTTGAAAGTTTATCTATGTAAGCAACATTTTCATAAACAACATCAACAACCATAAGATATTTTAACGATCGTGTTGAAGAATTTATTTTATGGTCAGAATTTCAACGGTTTATACTGTTTTATTAATTATAAATGGTTTTGGTAAACTCAGGAAACTTCTCTACAACATTGGATGCTTTTACCATTACTTATTCAAGAATTTATTAAGTTTTCAATTAACTTTTATTACAATTTTTCTATAAAAATATAAATCGAAAATTGCGCGCTTATGTTAAACACGAATATGTATTCGAAATCTTTTCTTTTTTCTGTTATATATGTTAAGAGAAGATTTTGTTACAATATTTGCATTAGAAAATAGTCGAAAGTTTCCCAAGAGGGCTTAAACTGATTCATATATTCTCCTTTTCTGTTCGCAGTTTGAACGTGTCGAATTTGAATTCTCTGGCGACGGTGACATTCGAAGACTTTCTGCGCCCAATACCAGCCATGAAAGGAATGAAGGATAAGCACCAACTATATACCATTAAGATTATTGGCGTAATTTACGGATTGGTTATCATGGGAGTCAGTTTTGGAATTGGTCTTTTATCGGGTGTTATTGAGTCCTCAATGCTGGTTACTTCGGCAACATCTGGACCACTTTTGGGAGTTTTCATACTTGCTATGCTTATACCTTGTTGTAACTCTAAGGTACGTGACAAGATTTTATTAAGAATTTCGCCTTTTATAGGCTTCCATTTTATTCTCATATTTTACTATAAATTTTTTGATTTAAAACATGTTTTATGATATATTTTTATTGCTTCGGTTTTATATCATTAGCCATCTGAAAGAGGATTGTGTATAGAAATATAGTTTGTTCTGTTTATTTAGCATTTTCATTCGAAAGTCATCTTCATGATTTATTCATTGGGTCAAGAGATGCAGGAAAATGAAAGAAAGCAAAGCTCATTAATATATCTCATATTTCGCGTTTTCTTTGCATGTCCGAAAACCTTTTTTCCTCCTTTGAATGGAAGTTATAAATTTATAAAAATATTATATATAAAAAATGCATTACGTGGATTGAAGCGACTTTTTTTATACATTTCGAATCAATGAGTGGATAAAAACGTATCTGTTTTCGAGAGATACACAGGCACAGGTCCATCTTACGTATTGAAATAAGCGGATAAAAAAAGTTTCTTACTAACATACAAAACATAAAAATGTATATATTTTTTGTTCCAGTAGGTTAATTTTATTTATAATACCTACTCGATAAATTTTAACAAAAGTTTCATGCATTAGTTGTAATCTATTTAACTTTCAACATATTTTTCAAGAAGTTTGTTGCAAGCTTTTCCTTTTCCATTCCACTAGATATATACAATGAATGCGAAAGAAAGGAAACGTTGAAAATGTTTCTTATTTAGAAAATTTGAAAATATTTGCTTTTAGGGAGCTGCAACTGGAGTAATAGCCGGGCATCTAATCACGTTATGGATTGCTTTTGGTGGATTAAGTATTGAAAAACCGCCTGCTAAATTGCTACCCCTTTCAACTGAAGGATGTAGCAACAGTTCATTCAATCCTCATATCCTCAAGCACGTACAACCATGGCCAGTTTCCAGTTCTCTGGAGTTTCTGAATCAAACTAACAATCATCCTTCATACACATATCAAGTTTTTAACACAACTAGAGCGGAGGAAAAGTAAGTTTTATCTTTAAGGGAGAAAAAAAAATTAAGAACATTAATATCTGAAAGTAAAGAGAAAAGCAGAGGAGAATGAAAAGCGCTTTAACGATAGAAAACTTTTGCTGAGTATAATCAATAATCCATCAAATGTAGAAAAAAATTTAAGAAGCATATAAATTGTACAAGGACTTTTTTTTGTAAAAAGCTTTATTGTGAGTCTATTGTCTCATAAGCTCGCAAAAATATTTCATATTTAATACGCGATGCTGATTTCTAACAATGCTCCCGTGCACCTATTATATACGTTTAGCGAGATGAATTGCAAAAGGGAATTTCATTAACTACTATATCCATTTAACGAAATGCAAAATATTTTTTCTTCTATTTCAGAGACTTCCTGACTCAGATCTACTCATTAACTTATATGTACTATTCTCTAATTGGTTGTTCAGTAACAATATTCGTTGGAATATTTGTGTCGTTGTGTACTGGAGTGACTGAGGACGACCTCTATGATGAAAAACTGATACATCCGTTAGCGAGAAAACTCGCGCACAGTTTTCCAGGATGTGAGCGTCGTTTCGCCGATAAAACGATTAGTAGGAATAACAGTTCGCTTCAACAACCTACAACAATAGCAGCAGCAGCACAGCCAGCACAACCTACCAAGAAGAATGATTATGGTACTACTTTAGCAAGTTACTCGCAGGAGGTGCCACTAGAAGATGAAGTTTATAATACAAGATTATAGATTGAACGTAAAACAAATAGAATCGGCCAGTTATTCATTAATATTATTTTATTTAACTACACAAATTTTATTATTTGTGTTTAAAATGGTCTAAGAAACATTAAATTATTTTCGATTGAAATTGGAATTCAAAACTTTATTTAACATATTTTAATTAAACCAATTAAATATTATTATCAACTTATTAATTAATTTTAATCAATTTAAATACCCTTATATTTCAAGAATTAATCAAATTTAATATAAAATGCATATTGCAAAAATTATGTTATTTAGATTATGCGTAAATCAAGATTAATTAGAAAAGAACTTTGGTGATATTAGTGCCTTTGAAGGCTACAACTGTGATCTCTAGCTTACAATATCTATTAGTTTAAATACGTTTTTAATTTAAGAGTCAATTAATATTTTTATATGTATATCGTTTAATTTTATCATAAAACGAAACGAAAAGCAGTATTGTTAAACACGTTCATTTCTTTATACTCCTTATTTAATTAATTATATTGCTCATTCTACATTTATTTAAAATGTTTCCTATATAAACGATTTAGTATTATGTTTTACTCACTAACTATCTTAATATAAGCAACAAATGTAAATTAATTTTATATAGATTTAAGTACAAATATTTTTATGTACTCTTTAAATTAAACGAAACAAACAACAAGAACAACATAATAATTGTATTTTTAACATTACTTTTACAATTAGTTTGCAACGCAAATCAAAACATCTTGTTTGTTAAATCACGTTTATATTAGAAAAAAAAAACTAGCAAACAATTCTAGTTTAACAAGAATAAAACAAAGGAATTGTTAAGTGGAATGAAGATATAAAATATTTAATCGAAAGAATCTACACGCCTTTTGGAACACACCCAATTTAGATCAAGGTAATTTAGTGGGAAACAAAATGCATTTTTAAATATTAATTATTTTGGATGATATATTTATTTAATTACCGTTAGAATAAGCAAATAAAAATTTTATGCTTAAATAGTAATGAAGGTTAGAAGAAAATGTCAGAAAAATGCCTGAACACATACATACATGCTCAATATACAATAATCAATTTTAATGGATTGCAAATGAAGTAATTAATTAGACATAATGTTTAATAAAAGCAAAATTGTTCATAATCGTAACTTTTTCCTATAAATTTGCAAATGGCTTTAAGTGTACACTAATGAAATGCGAATTACATTATAATATTTTAATTATTAAATATGTTATCTAAAGAATGTAATTACTATTTATGTAAGAAAACGCAATTGAAGGACATTTATGTTAAAACCAAAAATCGTTTAATCTTTATGGTATAACCTTTTAGTTAGTAACATTTTAAAGGAATCTTTACATCCTAAGGGGCTTGCTGCTTACAAGAGCGTAAAATATTAGAAACGCGACAGCTTTTTTGTAATATGTATACGAAAAAAAAATAGTATAAGTAATTTGAAAACAAAAAAGTTGCGCGATATCTTTGTTTATAGTCAAGGATAATACATAACTTATATATGAATAAGTTACGACATTCAAAATCGATAAGTTTTTTGGTTGCAACAGAAAATTCCTTAAAACAATTCGTTCTTAATTTGAATGAACAATTATTATTATTGTTATTGCATGCATTATCAAAACGATTATAAATTGACTTTTATCCAGGACAACGTTCTGGTATTGCAGCTACTGGTAATAGTAAAATTTTGATTAATTATTTACTGGAATAATGCGTTAATTATACATAGAAAAATGGTACAAGATAATTTATTAAAACACATTTGACAACACAGACACGATATGAATATAAAATTTGCATTCCAATAGAATTTATTGTTGTGTGATAAATAAATTTATTAAGGCTTTAACAATAAAATGATTAAGTACAAGCATAAACGTTGAAAGCTTGGATAAAATGTTACTTAATTAAATTAAAACGCCACTTTTATTCTTGTTTAAATGACAGGTAAACTTTCTTTAACTACTGCTAACTTTAGTAAATTGATTTTTTATAATAATGTCAGTGGCGTAACTAATATGTACCTTCATATAGAGGTCCGCAACCAAAGTTAATCCAAATCTGCCAAAAACTATCAATATTCAAAAGTTAGCTTTCAGTACCATTTGTTTTTGAGGCCTGGAAGATTAGAGAAGAGAGGGACATGAAGCATGTTTAGTAAATTGGCTATTTTTGCTTATCAATATATTTTTTTTATTGGTTATGGGTTCAAAAGTTACGCCACTGAATAATAATAGAATGTGTGTATTGTTTACTAAAACGAACTTTACATTACATTTTACTCAAAAACAACAGAGAAAAATCATTTTCTAAATGTCAATTATCTGAGCAATTTATTATGTTTCAAAACTATCGATCGGCATTTATCACAGTTCAATATTGTTCTTTTTTTTTCTTGTTGTAATAAATTGGTAATTTTATTACATAAACTTTTTACATTTTACAAACTATTATAATTGAATATACCTTGATGTAGTAACTTTTTTTTATATTTATATGTTAAATTAATTAATACATGCAGGCAACAACAAAGAAAATTTATTATTATTTATAGATTATAGTAAATGTATGATAAGAATTTTAATGTGAAATGTAATTAAGAAAAGTGTTAATAGAAAAAAATGATATAATTAGATCTGTGCAAGGTAATTTAATATTAATAAATATTTTATTGTTTAAAATACATACATGTTTAAACATAAATAAAATGGCAAAAAATGTAGCAGTTTTTTTATTGCAAATTAAAGATTTTTTAGAAATGTCAACGTTTTATTGATTGAAGGTGATGCAGAACATTAATTTCATTTTTATTATTTTATTTTTTGATTGAATTTTTGTAAAATTATGCAAGAATTAAACAATTAATTTGATAAAAATTTACCTTCAAATTGGATTATCAAGAGTGTTAATAGAATAATTTAAGATCCTTGATTGTGATTAATATAAATATGAAATGCAATAAATAAATTAGAAACTATATATCATGAGATTGATTATGTTATGAAAATTTTTTCTAAATAAAGTAATAATATAGAAAAATTTTTGCATAATATGAAATTATATAACGCTTGCATTGTTTCTTAAACTTTTTCTAATATTACAATTTAAAATTGATTCTTACTAAAGCATTTATTAACATTAATTGTAATTTTTTTTTATTATTATATATTTTTTTTTTAATTTTCTATCAAATTTGATTAATTGTATTAATATATTTTTTTATATGCGTGTGTAAAAATAGCAAGGTTGTGCCATGACCTTGGCGATTTCGAGTGGGGTACGCCTGTGCCCCAGGGTACGATACTGCAGGTTGCTGGAACCTGTTTCTTCTGGCGTTTCAAACATCGCGATATATAACATAAATTTTATATTTTTCAAATAATAAAATTATAAATAAACCACACATATGTATGTATGTACATATGTAACATTAAAATTACAACATCTTACAATGTAATTTAGATTTTATATGAACGCATTTGATTTGATTTTTATATTCTAATAATGTTACATATATTATCTCCTTTATCTATATAGTCACATATAATTCAATATGTAATAAAAATAAATTTGCACAATTTCAATTATAATTTATTATAATTTAGATTACGCTTTGAAATGTAAATGATTATTGATAAAATAACTCATCTAATATTGAGTTAAAGTTTAATTTCAGCTCGCGGCTATAAAGCTTTTAAAAATGTTAATTTAATCAATTACTTTTACACATTTTCTTTTAACGACATACTTAAAGTAATAAATTTTCTTGCAATTATTTCTTATAATTGTTAAACGACTAGGAAACGGATTAAGCTGCTAATGTGCTGCGTACGTTTTTATAACAAATTTACACTAATCGCAATAAAATAAATTACATAAAATATTTTGTTGTTGTTGTTATTGATCATTATCAAATCAATATTTCATTGATAATGCATTTTAAGATAATTTTACTGTAACAATTATGCAATACTATTAAACTTACATAATAATTGTAGGATTAACTTGAAATTATTTTGAAATTTCATAACTTTTTTATACTTAAACATTTATAATTGAATAAATTATTTGTTGAATGTATAAAATGTTTGATAAGACAGCATACCAGATGCAGTTTCCTATTTTAGATCGTAACTCATAAATATCAATTAATAATATAAACCTCCTAAATATTTTTTAATCATACGGAATTTCAACTAAAATATTCTTTGATTAAATTAAACTGCAGTAAAGCCTCTATAAAAT
>JAODFZ020005097.1:0-14115 GCA_027574845.2 Deinopsis erosa
AAAATATTTGTCAATAATGTTCATAGAAAAAGATGACACAAACATTAAGTTTTGAAGTTATAATAGATAAATTTGCAGCTGCAAAGAGTCGTAGAGTACCATTGTAGATCAATAATTTTGTAATTTAACAATTTGTTTATAAACATGTAATTATTTATTATGTATGCCTATGTAAACATATATATTTGGCGTTTTTTCGTTCATGTGTACCTGCTTTAGTAGTTTCGTAGATATTAAAAGATAAAGGGGCCTCAGAATATTTCCTGCCTAGGGCCCCATTCAATCAAGATCCGCCACTGCCTGAATTTGCATATTTATTACATGTTTCATATTTATTTATCAAATTTTCTAATTGTGAATTTATGTTTGGCCAATATACTGATATTTTTGCTTTAGCAATACATTTTTGTATTCCTAAATGACCTGTATGCAGATCATTCATTATTTTGTTTCTCCATGAAAATGGAATTATAATTCTTTGTCCAAAATATATTAATTTGTTTGTACTTTCAGTGATTTCATTTTTGATGTAATATTGTTTAACTTTACAATTTATTTTAGTTTTGTCTTTGGGCCAATTGTTATGAATGTAATGTTTGATTAATTTTAATTCTTCATCATTCTCCGTAGCCTCAATTAATTGTTGCAATCTTTCGTCACGTATTTTATATTTATACATGAGCATCTAGCTTTAAATTGTCATCTAATTTTTCATTTAAGTTCAAGCGTGATAATGAGTCAGCAAATATTAGATGTTTGCCTGGTTTATATACTAATTCAAAGTCATATTTTTGTAATGTTAAGAGCATTCTTTATAATCTGGCTGGTACAGCATTTAATGATTAAAAAAAAATAGGTATTAAGGGTTTGTGATCATTTTCTACTATAAACCGTTTCCCGTATATAAATAGATTCAATCTTTGTACCCCGAAACAAATTGCTAAAGTTTCTTTTTCAATTTGTGCATAGCGTGTCTGTGTTTCTGTCAATGCTTTAGAAGCATATGCACATGGTTTACCATCCTGTAGTAAGACTGCACCTACTGCAAAGTTTGATGCATCTACAGAAATTGTTGTCATTTTGTTTGAGTCAAAGTAATTTAAATTTGGTTTCTCAATTAATAATTCTTTTAATTTACTAAAAGCTTTTTGCTGATTTATACCCCAGTCAAATATATTTTTTTGTTTTATTAATTCCCTAAGCGGCTGTGTAATTTCTGATAGGTTTTTTTATGAATTTCCCCACATGTGTAATTAGACCTAAAATATTTGTATGTCTTTCTTGTTTTTTGGTTGAAGCATGTTTATAATTGCTTTAATTTGTTCATCATCTATTGTTATGCCGTTTTTTGATAATTTGAAGCGTAAATATTTGACTTCTGCCAATGCTATTTGGCATTTCTTTAAATTAAATTTTATGTTATGTTGTCTCGCAATTGAAAATACTTTTTCTAAAATTTTGTCATGCTCTACCTTATTTTCTGCATGTATTAAAATATCTTCAATATATATTTCTACGTATTTAAGATTAAAAATTTCTTGATAATATTCTTGAAACACTTCACTGGCCGTTTTAATTCCAAATGGCAATCTCAAAAAACGAAATCTGCCGTGTGGTGTGCCAAATGTGCATAGATTTTCCGATTCTTTGTCTAATGGAATGTTCCAAAATCCACTTGTTGCGTCAAGTTTTGAAAATATTGTGGACCCGTTTAATTTTGCTGAAATCTCGTCAATGTGTGGTAGTTTATACGTTCGTGTTTTTATCGCGTCATTTAGTGGTCGCGGGTCTAAACATTCGTAGTGAACCGTCTGTTTTCCTTACAAGCACGTACGAGTTTAGCCATTCTGAACTTCCTTCTACTCTCTCAATTATGTTTAATTTAATTAATTGATCTAAACATTCTTTAAATTGTTTCTGTAACGGTATGGGAACATTTCTGATGGGATTAATTATTGGATTTACTCCATCTTTTAAGTCTATGTGATACAAACGAGATATCTTGCCTATTCCTTTAAAAATATCGTTATAGCATTCAATTAATTTAGTATAATTATCAATATCATTCTCTTGTTCAGTTTTATTTTTAATTGCTTTTATACTCACTTCATTGTGAATTGTAATTATTCCTAGTTCCATGCTAGTTTTTAAACCTAATATTGAGTCATTTTTCTCTTTTATTACATAGACATCTATTTGATTCAATTGTTTTTCTTTAAAACTTATATCTGATTTATATTTACCTATTATAGGTATGTTTTCACCCGTGTAAGTGATAAGATTATCTTGACTTTTGTTTATTTTCTTTCACTTGCACCAGTGTCGACTTTGAATTTAATTGGTAAATTATTTTTATTATTAACTGGTAAATGAATTATGCATTGATTGCATTTATTTGAATTTATGTTGTCGACCGCTAGAAATTCTATATTTGAATCGATTTCATTTTCATTTTGAGCTATTTCATTTATGCTCAATTTTTTCTTTTTGTTGCACACATTTGCAAAGTGATTTAATTTATTACAGTAAGTACATATTCTCCCAAATGCTGGGCAATTATTCATTTTGTGAGTTTTCCTACATTTAAAGCAATTTTTTATCATATTTTGAATGTATTTATTGTTTCTGTTGTAACTTACTGCGTTTGACCGTTGGTTTGACCTCGTATATTGTCGAGTCGTTGTTGTCGCGTCGTCTGGTTTTGCGCGGGAATATTCTCTCGGTCGGCTCGCTCGCTTGTTGAAAATGACGTCAACTTCTCTCTCTCTTGCATTCGAATTTGTGTTGGCTTCTTTATCTCGCATTAGTTTTAACTTTGATCTGGAATTTTCCGTGATTCTGCAGCATTCTACCACTTGTTCCAATGATGCATTTTCTTTGTCCAGCAGTTTTTATCTCACATCTTCGTCGCTGATGCCAATGATGATCATCGTTTTTATCAGGTTTTCCGTTAGATCACCCAGTTCGCATTGCCTTGCCATATTTTTTAGGTTTGTGACAAATTGATCTATTGTTTCGTTATTTTGTCTTGTGGTAAAGAATTTATACCTTTCGTAAGTAATGTTTGTCTTCGGCGTAAAATATGCATTAAATTTTTCTTTTAATACATTAATTTTATTTGTTTCGTCTTCGTTGAATTTAAATGTGTTATAAATGGATAACGCTTCTTCTCCTAGGCAGTATAATAATTGAGCACATTGTACTTTCTCGCTTTTTGTATCTAAACCGACTGCCGTTGAGTATATTTCGAATTTTTGCAGCCATCTGTTCCAGTTTTCTGCCAAGTTTCCTGTTAATTTAATCGGTGTAATTGGCGTACTTCCTCTTTCTATAGTGAATTTTATTTAATTTTCACTTTTTGTATTTATTAATTTTGAATTTAATTTGTAATTAATTGGTTTTTGTAGATTTTTTCTGCATGACTGCGCCATATAATGATGTTGGTCAGACGGTTGAGTTTAGACTGATTTTATTTAAATAAACGTAAGAGCTCATGCTCTTGGTTGTCAGCAACCGTACATACATATATGTTACATACATACATATATGACAATAGTAGTAACATTTATTTCAGTTATTCAATATTTAAAAAAAAATTGTATTCTCCACGTCTTCGGCATTACATTTTAAATATATGGGGAGTAGGCTTTCTCTTCGAAGTTAATTTTAAACAGGGCACATTCACACTGTAATACGAAATGTGTCAAGTAATGTGGAACAAAAAAAAGTACATTGTTGTGAGTAATACTTTATTTCTATAATTTTTTAACTAAATAATTTTTTTTCTTAAATTTGCACTTTTAGAAAATATTAATACAGAACATATTCAGCAAACCTTTGTAATAATTACTCGAATAGCATACATTTTCAGTAGGCGGACCAAACGTATCAAAATGTGACAACTATTGGGGAACGGAGGTAGTATTTAATAATGCACCGAGATTCTATAACATTTTCATAACAGTTTTAATGTTATCTCTTCCTTTTTACAAGGATTACTTGCACCAAAATGACTGTCAAATTTTAAATATTTGCCGCAATCCGCAGATTAGTTAACGAAAAACGAACTTTACAATTTGATTTGAAGTTGATTTCGATGAAGTAATTAACAATTTTGCAGCTCTAAACGTCAGTAAAAGAAAGTTCTGATTTAGTCGAGATTCAATTTGACATAAAATGTAATGTTAAAATAACAATTATATTATAAAGTATACATATTTTCTATATATTTCTTAATAGTGAGTAACATCATGAGTTACTACATCGGGTCACACCAATCCTAGTATCGCCACTGCTTCGGACATGGAATTCCTCAAATTATACGTTATTTGCTTTAAAACAGATAACCAACCGACTCACGTACAACGTTTGGTGTGTGACCCATCTAAAAAAAACTTAGACAATATATTAATTAAAATAAAATTTATGTGCATAATATTTTTTTTATATATATAGGGTGTCCCAGCAAGAGCGCCGGATTTAAATTGACAGAAAAACGCATTTATTTTTGGAATTAAGCAAAGATTTTTATTGCAACATAAAGACGAATAGTTCCGATTATATGTGAAACACAACATCAGGCAAATGGCCATCGCGAAACCTCCGACACAGGGCTAATCTTTTGATGAAATTTTTAATCACGTTTTCGCATAATTGTGGCTGTATTTCTCCGATTACGCGCCGTATTTCCTCTTTCAGATGCTCAACTGTTTCAGGCTGATTGGCATACACCTACTCCTTCAGATAGCCCCACAGCAAAAAGTCCATCGGCGTTAGATCGCACAATCTTGGTGGCCAATGTTGATCGCAAAATTGAGAAATGAAATGAGAAATGAGTTTTTGTGGCCAGAATTGGATGCAAATGATGTGGAGGGCATGTTTTTCCAACCAGACAGTGCCACACAGCACGTGAAACAATGGTGTTACTGTCATTTCTCAGTTTGGCGATACAGCCACATTTATGCGAAAACGTGATTAAAAATTTCATCAAAAGATTAGCCCTGTGTCGGAGGTTTAGCAGTGGCCATTTGCCTGATGTTGTGTTTCACATATAATCGGTACTATTCGTCTTTATGTTGCAATAAAAATCTTTGCTTAATTCCAAAAATAAATGCGTTTTTCTTACAAAATAAATCCGGCGCTCTTGCTGGGACACTCTATATTTAAAATGTCCAGCGTTCAAAGGACCTGTGCTCAAATCCTATCCTATCAATATCACCTTATAAATATGATCTGTATACATTTTTGTTTCGTTGAAGAAGACCGAGAGGTCGAAAAGATCTTATTGTTAGTTTTAATAAATTTTCATTGTAAAACTTACCAAATGTTTTTCTTCATATGGATTAACATATCGAATCAATTAAAGGAAATACAAAACTGAAATAAACTAAAAAATTGATATACACGTACCCCACCCTCAACCTGCATATTTCTCATTTTAAAACTCGCACGACCCGCTAGATTATTCTAGACCCGACCCTATGCGTGAGGTTGTCTTCTCTTTACTTGTTTTTTTTTTAATATATTTGAGTATTTTTAGCATAGCGCTCTCAGCTTTGAAAATTGCTTTGAGAAGTTTCTAAGAGAGTTTTGTATTTAACACACGATATTATCAACTAGTCGAAAAATAATTGTGCAATAGCTTTATTAACATATCTCTTGAGTATACATTCAATCATAAAGATCTCTAATGATGAAGGGCATTAATAGCATTGTTATGAGAACCAATCTAAATTGCGCTCTTTAATTCCTTTTTACTTAAACTGTCGCTATACTCTTTAGTTTTTTTACTAATTAATTGTTCAACGAGTGCATCTTTCTGTTTCGATAGCGAATTCAATTCGGTTTTTAGTTTCTCATTGTCTACCATTTCCTTTTCCAATTCCTTCGAGTTACGTTCAATATCTGAACGTAACGTATTAATCATATTTGGAACACCAGCTGTCTTATTCGTGGCAGATTTATTTAAACTTTCCGTTAATTCATCACTCAGCCGTTGCTCTTTTTCAATAGTTGATTGCATTTCTAATGTCTTATTACGTAATTCCAGCAATTCGTTTCGTAACCCAACCAATTCCTCCTCTAATAATTGATTGCTTTGCATAAAACGTTCCTTAAAATCTATCAGCTGTTGCTGATCGATACTAATTGGTTTCGTACTATCTTCACCTCCTCCTCCACCTAACAACATCCTATCAACTTTCAATTTGCATTCCTTCAGGAATTTATCTTTATTACGCAGTCGATTTACTTGATTCGTTAAATCATGTTCGTGAGTCGCTAGATTTTTAATTACTTTCATATAATTCAGATCAGTCGGCTGCAATGAAAATGCTGACACGCTACTCAAATCAACAATTTTCGGTTCTTCGCGCTTCGGAAACAAATTACATTTGCATGGTAAATGAAATAATTTATTAATATTTGCATCCGGATTTGTATTCTTCAGTTGAAACATTTTGTAGTTTAGATATGCAGGCATCCAAGCCTCCATTTCATTGTTACATTTCTGTAGCAAATCCTTCTTATTCTGCAACGTCCTATTTCGTTCCTCATATTTCTTAATCAACAGTCTCCAAAATTCATCTTGCTTGTCATGTTGTAATTGATTATCGTTGCGATCATTGCAATTGCACATTTTTTCAGATGTTATAATTAATTGTAATTAAAACGTTAAAACGAGAAATTTTGCATTGTGTTGTTGTCAAAGTTTATTTTTTGATTGATTCAAATGTTATCATTTAGTGAAAATATGGCAGTTGCGGGCGGCTCATGACGTTTCCCATCTTTAGTGACACCATAGATTGATATAAATGTTTGATTTTTCTCATCGATCGCATCCAATACCGATACATTTCGTTTACGGCTAAACACTTTCGCCCTCACCTCATTATCGACCAAAATCTCATAACCATCCACCTCCAAACATTCCTTCACCACCCATTTGATGAGTACACTCGATGGACCAATACGTCTCACACACGTAATTTGCATATCCGCATTATTCGAATTTTGTAAATAATTCTCAAAATGTACATTACAATTATCAGCCGGCTGTAATGGTTGCACTTTTAAGAAACGAAACGGACAATTTTTACTCATGTTAGTGATTTTAGGAAACGCGCAATTTATACAAATCTAAAATGACAACTTTGATTGATTGATTAATTAATTGTTTTAATCCGTTTTCATTTTTACGTTAGTGTTTTCAACATTTTCATTGTTAGTAGTTTCTTTCACAGTTTCTTTATGTTTCAGAACAGCAGTTGAGCATGGAAAACATTTACCATTTTTCGTATTTGCATAAATTCCAAATTTCACATGATCTAATAGATCAATTGAATTGACAATGACATTTTTGGAGCCGCTATCGACACGTAAATGACTCTCACCATTTACGTAAATCTCGTAAAACGCAATTGCTTCACTTGCGGATGGAGTCCATTCCAAAAACACACAATTCTGACTAATAATTCTCACTTTAGTAAATTCTAATGGTTGTGGTAGTACGACACATTCGCATCCCTCTGCTGGAACGGTGTCTTTTATTTTACATTTACAAGGTTTACCAGACATTGCAATTGAATATTTGTGTGATGTTGTTGAATCGCTCTTCCCTTCCGTTTGCATTGGAATAGTCACATTATTCGCTTCACTTATCTTCAAATACAATGCGTTCAACTGCTTCACCGAATTCGTCTTCAAAAACTCATCTTGCAGCGCTTCAATGATATATTCGTACGCTGAACATTTAAGCTCCTGCATTTGTGATACCAGAGCGGTTTCAGAATCGGTGGGTGCAGCATTTTCCGCTTCCACCGTCAAACAGGGCCCGCAACTTGTGAGCGCGTTACGCACACAAGCGCATTTTGACTTTAAAAACGCTTCGAATGCACGCTCTTCCTGCTTCTTCTGCTCACATGCATCATGACATCTATCTACACACGCGCATATACCGCAAACTGGAAGCGCTTTAAGTAATTTATTTTCCTCGCAAACCGCAGTGCATGCCTCGTCCGGACATTCACATTCATCGCATACTAATTTCTTGTTACGTTCCTGGCATGGTTTGTCCTCGCAGTCTTCAATACAGGTATCGACTCCACATATACATAATCCTGCAGGAGGTTGATTTGTTGAAGGTTTTTCTTCAGTCGATAATTTAGGTTTTTTCTTACAACTGCATATGTTAGAATTAGACATAACAAAGAATTTTGATGATTATTTATGGATGAAAATGACATTGTCATTCTGGCAGTGTCGACTACGATTATCAGGAAGTAATACAATCAATACAGCAACAATCCGGGCCATGTTTTGTGATGATTCCCATATTATTTTTCAATATTGATGTTTTACATGAATCCGCATTAAATTTACCAATTTTTGTAGTTAAATTGTGAATTAGGCGGTGACAATCAGGCGCTTCACTATTACCAATAATTTGTCCTTTTAAAAATGTTACTTTACGATTTGAATGTTTAACAAAGTTATAATCAGAGTAGACTTGTTGTTTGATTTCATGCATCTTTTGCTTATCTCTCAAATTATCTAATAAAATTTCCATAAACTTCTTTGCGAAAATTGAATTTATTTCTTTTGGTAATTCAACTGAATCCTCGCTTTTTTTATTAAACAGTATTTCTTTTGATAATTGCATTAAATTCTCGTTCTTTTTATTTAACAGTATTTTGCTGGTTTGTTCTGAAGCATCTAGCATGCAATTCAAGTTTTCCTTACTAACTGCAATTTCTTTACCGCTTTTCCTAATTGAAACATCATTCACTTCCTCAATTTCGATTTTATTATCAACTTTTTTCCTTAATTCCAAAAACATATCTTCCTTTGTTTCCTGCACATCTAAATCATCATTTTTTTCTGTAATTGGAACATAGGGAATTTTAATAACTAATTTCTTCATTTTTTTATTAGCAATATTTTTATGTTTATTAAGTACGACTTGCTTTTTAAATACTTTCTCCTGTACTTTTCTGCATGTTGTGTTTAATGTTTTTAATGAACCTTCCAAATTTGGTGGAATTTCTTTGTTTGTCGCCTCTATATTGGATTTCTTATCTTTCAGTTTCAATTTGCGTTTGATAGGTGGAACTGTATTTAGAGCCTCAGTTTTTCTTAGATATGCACTCATTGCAATGATTAATGATAACAAAAAATTTTGATGGCTAAGTAAATGATATTTGACGTATTGATTGCTAATTATGATTAGATCAGATTAGGCAATGTTATTAACAAAGATGTTTTGGTGGGTGCATATTCTATAATTTAATGTACTTTATTAAATTGAGATGACGCTGCTAAATCATTAACATCATATCTCAAAATATTTTAAAATTAACTAATTGTTCCTTATGTTTAATTTTCTATGTGGATTCTTCTAGATTAGTGGTGCTTAACCTTTTTTGGATGACCCAATGCACCCTGCTCTTATATTTACATACTTTTTACATACAAAATCTTAAAAATTATCTGTTTACAGAGGAAAACTTTTCTATCGTGGATAAAATTATGCACAGTCAATCATTTGCATCGTAGTTTATGGATACTCTATCTAATAATAAATCTAATATCACACTTTTGTATATCATAATAAAAGGGTGTACATGTTTTTATTGTATTTATTCCAAATATAATAAATTTAAAACTAAATATCATAAATAGCAATAGCCGGAGGCAGGCAAATCCCATTATTCGTGACCGCATAACACTCAATCTGAACAGTTTGACACAAATTCACTGTATCGAGAACAGTCGCTGTACGATTCTTATCATAAATCACACTCAGCGTCTTACCATTAATATGAATCTCATAACCAGTTACTAAATTATTACACGGCGGCAACCATTTTATTAATAAACTGCTATGACTAATACGCTTCACACTAATTATTTTAAATGGATACAAACCAATGCCAGAAGTGTCCATTCCATTGCCTGATGTCGGTACCAATTCACGATTATCCGATGCGACTGGTGCTGCATAAGTTAACGCATTAGCAATTTGCGTGCGATCAAAATCAGGCACATTTCGATCGTTACGCTTTAGATTCTTTAATAAATGCTCGAATATTCCGCTCGATGTGCGTTCCTTCAAATCAATCACCATTGAATCGATCAACTGATCTTTCAGCGTACATTTATTATACAATTTATTGATTGTGTCTTGTAGGGCGCTCTCATTACTTTGAAAGAATGAGGCTTTTTTAATAAACGGTTCCGTTATATTCTCAGCTTTAGCACACGAACAGTAAATATCATCTAATATACTTGTTAATTCATCCACATCATCAATGTAATCATCATTTTCTTGTGTGTCAAAGCATATACAAGATTTATCCTTATTATCTTCTAACTGAGTAGTATCATCTTTACTTAAATTCTCTGCTGAAGAACATGTGCAGATTGGTTCATTATTGTCGGTTTGTATTTGTGCTGCGGAACATGAACAAAGTGGAGCAGGCTGAATTGGTGCATTATCGGTGCATGTGCATTTATCAACCTGTTGTGTTTTAGAAACAATATCTTTACAACCGCAATTATCACCATAATTCGCTATAGCCGCCTTATAAGCTTTATCTTCTTTTGAATCATATTTAGAGTCGATTGTCTCAAGTTGTTCTTTACTTTTACCATTTCCTTTTACCGGTTTCGTTTCAACATTTGTTTGTTTATTTGATTTGTCTGCGCATATATTATCACAATTATTGATTTCACACACAGTTTTATCTTCTAAATTATTTGTAGATGTATCATTAATAAGATTAGATTCAGTACGCGTTTTAAGTTCAGCATTGTCACCTGGTCCATTATTTGTTGTTTTTTTATTAGCAATACAAGGCTCAATGCACTTTCCAAGCGGATAATTCTCACATGGTTCGTTAGCACCTGTTCCAAGCTCGGATTTGTCACTTGGTCCATTACTTGTTGTTTTTTTATTAACAATACAAGGCTCAATGCACTTCCCAAGTGGATAATTCTCACATGGTTCATTACCACCTGTTCCAAGCTCGGATTTGTCACTTGGTCCATTACTTGTTGACTTTTTATTAACAGTGCAAGGCTCAATACACTTCCCAAGTGGATAATTCTCACATGGTTCGTCACCTGTTGCTTTAGATTCCATTCCTTCTTTAGATTGTTCTTTCAGTTCATTTTTATCTGTTGCTGATGGCCTTCTCTTACTTACTTCTTCTTCTTGCATGCTAATTTCTCTAAATTTCATCTTTTCATTAAATTCTTTTTTATGTAATTCGCATGCGGTAGGGCATGTTCCTATGCAATCACATGGCTCACATACCTTATTAGGTTTTGGGCTTTGGCTTGTAGTTGGTGTATCTCTTGGCGAATCACTATTTTTATCATTTTCTGGTTCTATAAAAAAAATCGTTAAATTTAAATTGATTTGCAATATACAGGGTCTAAGTCGGAAACATAACTCTAAAAAGGGGTATAAACCAAACAAACGTCCTTTTTTGTTTATATTCGATGGTCAACATACAGCAAATTATTCGAATGCACAGTAATTGCTCAAAATTTTAATTATTTATGTAATTAATGCATAAATTGGTTGGACTGTTGAAGTCCTTCCACATTTGTGAGCAATTTTACGCGTAATTCAATAATTGCAAATTTCAAAGCTTCAAAATTTTGGAAAATAATTCATTCAAGCAACGAAGCAGTCTATGAATTAATTAATACTTAAAGCAATTATTGTGATAGCAAATAATTTGCTCAAGGACTAAAATATCTCATGTTTGGAGTATATGAACAAATTGCTGTCCTCTATAACCCTGTCAATAGTATGTTTCAGATACGCCCTGTATATGAAAAATATAAGTATGTACTTTTTTTATGTGATGAAGATGATACATATTTTATACAATCCTTTACACATTCCTTTGAAAGATCAGTGCTATTACATCTCTTAAGTTTTGTTTTGCTCAACACCGATTTTGTGCTTATACAACTTTTGCTACTTTGAAGTTTCTTCTGTTCATCGCATCTTGGATCACAAGGTCCATCGCATTCGCATTTTCGACATACACCATCCACAACGTTTTCATCCTCGCATTCGCAATCCTCATTACTGGCCTTTTCGTCCCTGCTTTCACATACACAATCTTTATCCTTTTTACTTTGAAGTTTCTTTTTATTTTCTTCGCATTTTGAAGTGCACGCATCAGTGCATTCACATTTCTTACATATTCCATCTACAATCTTTGCACCTTTGCATATGCACTCTGCACCTTTGCCTTTGCTTTTGCATGGACAATTTTTTCTTTGAATTTTTTTCTTATTTTCCTCGCATTTTGGATCACAACCTTCAGTGCATTCACATTCCTCGCATATTCCATCTGAAGTGCTTGCACCAGCGCATGTACAATCTAAATTATTGCAATCTTTACTTCGCCCAGCCAAATTTTGTTTTCGCTCATCACATTCCTTTGTACATCCATCGTTACAATCGCATTTAGCACAGACTTTAGAGATACGAACTGGAATTTTTGATTTGAATTTTGATTCCATACTTTACATCCTCAATCTAAATTTGCTTAAAGAGCTGTTCAAGCTTGCATACAACTTCATATCAACCCTTTAATGACAACTAATTTACAATTCATGATTGATGACTGCCAAATTGTCAGAATGATAATGATTACTTTGTTTTTATTAAGTTGAAACAATAAAACTAATAGACTAATAGTTCAATGATTATATATTGCACAAAATTTATTTATTTAAATGACTATGGAATTTCGTAACCCAAAAAAAATTATTTCAATGAAATAGTAGACACAACAACAAAACTGATTTTAATTAATTAATTTCTATTTGATTGTTCTTCAATTGATTCTATACTTTTCAATCATGTCGTATATTAATCAAATTTATTCTACTTATTGAAGTGCTTTTTGAACTTTGATGTCGTTGCGTACAAATTTCCTCCATACATTCATTAATTAAATGTTGAATCAAATTAGTTTCTTTTGATACAGTTTTTGTGTTGCCTTGTGTTTGAACTTCCATATTTTCATAAGCTAGATGATTTCGTTTTCTAAATGAGTTGGCATATTGAATATATGTGCGTTGGTTTGTGGCTTGCTTTAATGGTAACGTTGTCGCAATTTGCTTACAAAATTTTGGCGTAATATATATTTCCATCATTGGAATGGTTTGTGCTTCACTATTAACTACGTTACGATCGTATTGAATTGGCTTTGTTTCTTCAATTTTATTAACACCTACATTACGAACAGAACTTTCACCATCGACAAAATTCGGCTGTACGTTTTTATCAATTCTATCATTTCTTTTATTACATAAACATTCTGCAATAATTCTATTTTCTCCATAGTACTGCGTGCCATTCTGTCTCCCTGCTTTTCTTTCATTCGCTGGACATGGAATTTTTATAACTTCTTCGCAAAAGCATTGAGTTCCAGTACTCACTTGAATGGGTGCTGGTTTTGCATAGATTGGTTGAGGTATTGTTTGAAGTATTGGTTCAAATTTCGTTTGGGGTATTGGCTGTCTACAACACGTACATATTGCATTACAATTTTCTTTATCAGGAAAATCTAAAACAATATTAAAAGGTTTTGATTCAGATATTGGCTGAGATGTTGGTTCAGTTATTGGTTCAGATATGGGCTGAGGCACTGGTTGGGGTATTGGTTCAGATATGGGCTGAGGCACTAGTTGGGGTATTGGTTTAGCTATTTTTTGATTACAACACGTGCATATTGTATCACACTTATCCTGCACTCGATATTCTGAAACAATAACAAATAGTTTAAAAATACATTAAAATGAATTTTGCAACTTACGTTCGCCTATTGGTTGTTGGTATATTGGTTGAGGTATGGGCTGAGGTATGACTTGAGGTACTGGTTCAAATTTCGTTTGGGGTATTGGTTGAGCCATTGGATCATATAATTGCTTACAACACGAACACACTGCAACACGATTATCTTGACGAGGAGTTTCTGTAACAATATTATTACAACATTAAATAATAATTAAATTAAATTCGCCATTTACTTACCTCGTTTTTCATATTCGCTTCTTCTTCGTTCTTGTTTATCAGAAAAATCATTA
>JAODFZ020005119.1:0-25362 GCA_027574845.2 Deinopsis erosa
TTAATAACTTTTATGTAGAGAAGGTAAATCCGGATCATTTAAATAATACGAAGTAGCTTTGTTTGCTTGCACGTTTTGTTTGTTGTTATTTGCTTATGCTAACAAAAAGGTTTGTATTTGACTATTTTGTTAGAATATGAATTGATGTGGTTTGTTTTATAGCCGCTCAGAGTGTACCTACATTTGTCAAGGAAATTACTAATGTGCACACATCAGAGGAGGAATCTGTTGTATTTGAATGCGTATTTTCTGGAACACCCACTCCAGGTGAGAACTAATTTTATTCGCACTGAATTTGAAATAATATCGTTTTGTATTTTTAGATATTATTTGGTATCATAATGATCAAATAATACGAAACACTGAAAGAGTTAAAATACGTATTGAAGATAATAGAACTTTATGTACAATCAAAGATGTTACAATCACAGATGTAGGAACGTATATTTGCAAGGCTAGTAGCGACATTGGTTTAGCCGTTACGAAAGCAAAACTGAATGTGCAAGAATTATCGGAGGAGGCCAAGAAGGAAATTCGATTGAAGAAGGCGCAAGAAAAAGTCGAAAAAATTAAAACGGAGAAAGTTATCACTGAAAAGAAACGTATCATGCGTAAGAAGAAAGGAATAGTTACGCGTGAAGAGGTTCAGCCAGTTCAAGAGGCTGAAGTTACAGAAACTGTTACGGAAATTAAAGAAGAACTTAAAGTTCCTGAAAAAGCGAAACCAATTATTCCCATACAAGAATCGTTATCAACTGAAGCTACGGCTTATTGTAAAAAGATTGATGATAAGGAAGAAGCAATCGTTCAAGAAACTGCGAAAGCTGTTATTACAGAAAAGGAATCTTTGCTTATTACTGAGGTGCAAGTTGATGATAATGTTGATAAGTTGAGCGAAAAGGCGCCTAAGAAACAAGCTGCCAAAGTGGAAATAACTGAAGAAGTCACTGAAAAGGCAATTGTAACTGAAGTTAATCTGGAGGAAGTCATCAAGCGTGTAGAAGAAATGATAGTGAATGAAGAAATTAAAATGGCGAAGGAGGTTACCGAAGTGTTAGATTTCATTCGAGTGAAAGAGTTCGGCCCTGGAGAGAATCCTCTTCGTGAATTAGCCGAAATTGGTTATCTTGTGCGAAATGGTATCAGCGTTAGAGAAGTAACCGTTCTTTACAACGAAGACAAATTCCCTCATTTACGAACACCCGAATCGCAGTCAGCTATGGTGAATGTTGTCGAAAGAAAAGGTTACGGTCCAATTATTACGGAAGTGCTTACTGAAGAATCTGTTATCGATGAGAAGGAATTAGCTGCAACGGTTGGTTTTAGAGCATTTATGAAAATGATTGATTTGAAGCATGCAACAGTCGAAGAAGTTATTACATTATTCAAGCCGGAAGATTTCATAAAACATTCATGGGAAATTACTGAAGTTGTTGAAGTAAGTTTTTTGAAAATAAACTGTATTTTTTTAATTCATTATTTCATATCTTAGGATGTAACTAAAACAGGAGCTACTGAAAGAATTCGTGTTGAAGAGAAAGTTCAAGTTGTTGGTGAGTAATACAAATAATATTTACAAGCAAATTACTATACAAATACTAAAAATACTTCCCAAGGCATAAAACTTAACTATATTTACATAACACAAGCCAAAGCATTTACAATTGACATTTTTTATGATAATCATTAAATTTTGTAACTTTTTACAGCTTTTAATGCGGAAGCAATTGCCCCGCCAATTGTTTGCTTTGTAAATATAAGCAATTTCGCGAACGCATATCCGAAAAAAAAAAGACGTGAGCTATTAATAAAGTAAATGTAGTTAGTGTTATCTTTAGTGCAATTAATAGTAGCAAAATGCTTAATTCAAATGAATCCTATTTTGCTTTTTCTTCGTAATAATTGTGAATAAAATATTTTTGTATATTCACAGATAAAAAGAAAGTTAAAAAGATACGATTTAGAGCTGAAGATGAAATAATAGGTAAGATTTTTTACATTAAATGTACTGCAGTGGCGCATATTTTATCAAGCTCTCTTAAATTTTCCATTTTTTTCTCAGCTCTGCTCTTTTTTTATTAAAACTGCTATCTTTTTTTGTACATATGTATATTTTTCATTTTTCCATTTGTATATAGTTTTCAGTATTTTACATTTTTGCGTAATGCTATACATAAAGTGCTTTTTTAAAATAAAAAAATAAGTGCAGCATGGCACTTAAGTGCTATAGTTAAGTTGCTTTTTGCAGCAGTAGGTGAGTGGAATATCTTTTATTTGGTTTTCTTTTTTCTTTTATTTGTTTTTATACATATTGTAAATAAACATTCTATCTCTATATAAACTATATATTATATATCATGCACTATACTCACTCTTACATCAACTATTTAATGCTTTACACTATCGGCTTACTACACTCTTGTCAACGCTGTATATTAGCCTCGCGTCGTAGTTTAGTTAAATTGATTACAAACACCATACCCAATTCCATAATACACTTTCACAGAAACCATCGATGAAGTTGATGTCATCACAACATCCACAGAACATGACAAACGTAAACAAATTGAAGAAGATTCCGTTCAGATAGTTGAATTACCCGATGATGAATCTATAATAGTTCAAAGTAAAGATGACAAAACAATCGTTAAAATTGAAGAAGAGGAAGAAACAACAATAGACAGTCGTAGAAAGAAGCAGCAGAAACATGATCGCAAAATAATTAAAAAAGGCGGACGCGAAGATGAAGTGGAAATTGAAGAAATTGTTGAGACTACTAAAAAGAAGATTACATTTAATAAACCCCAACAGGATGAAGTCAAATTCCTTGAAGAAAATATTGATAAACTTAAACCGTTTGATGTAACAGCTGAAAAACAATTTCCTCTTGATAGTTCTGTAATTTCGATGGAAAGTGTTTCCACAGGTACAGTTGCTGGATTAATGATTGAAGATAAACAAACAGGACAAGGTACAGTAAATGTTATTCCACATAGTGCAATACAAGAGGAAGAAGCTTTAGTTAATGAAAAAGAAATGATTGGCAGTAAAATTGAACAAATCCTATCGAAAGCTAATGTTACATTAGATACGTTGGAGACTTTAGAAGTGACTGAAACACATGTAGATAATATTCCTGGTCAATTTGATAAGAAATTTACACCATTCTCTGATTCTGCTAAAGTAAATATAGTTTCAAATGAAAGTTTGACTGTTACTGAAACAAAAGCGAGTGATACTTCTAATGAATATGTAACACCAACTCAACAATTTAATCAAGCTAATGTATCGCTATTGCTTCAAGAAGCAACATCTGTGTCTGAAATTCAGATATCCGATAAAGAAGGTGGATTTGAAAGAGGCGTTCTTCCCAAACAAGAGTTTGCAAAATCAGATATTCTTACTAGAGAACATATAGAAGTAAATCAAGTGCTTCAAGGTGAAACCGAAGATGCATTGACTGTTAAAGAACCGAATTTATCAAAAGCGAATGTTGATATAACAGAATTGGAACCATTACAAGTTGAAGAAGTTTTAATTGAAACGCGCCCTGAAAAACAGATGCCTGAAGCTTTTGTGCCAACAGAAGTGGCAACAAAAAATATTATTCCACAACGAACTGTTATTACATCTGAATTGCATGCGCCTGAAATGGAAGGCGATTTTACGACATTGAAAATGCCGCCAACGCAATCAGCTAATGTTAGCGTTGATGTTGATTCGAGCGTTAATGTTATTGAAACATTAGCGCAGGAAAGAGAAGAGATATTTGATGATAAATTTACACCAACTACATTTTCCGCGAATAAGAGTGTTGATTATCATGAAGCTCTTATTCAAACGACAACCGATTCACAAATGCCATCCAATGAAATTGTGACTGCGAAGCCTGTTGAAGATAAAGCGTCACTGGATGTTATTCCAGTCGAAACAATAATCACACAAACAACGCTTGTCAATGAAAGTGATAAGAAATGGTCGCCTGGTGATAAGCCAGATAGTTTTACAGCTGAAACATCAATGAGCTGTCTAAGTACATCAAATAAATATTCAGTTATTGTGCAAGAATCTGAAGATGCTTTACCTGAGGATAAAAAACCTTTAGTGGCACAAGCCCAAACTAAATTATCTGAAAAGGAGTCAATTACCATATCGGAAACACAAGCAAGTGATATTCCATCACAGTTTACAGATTTTCCTAAATTTACAACAGTGCAAGCAGCACCTAATATTGAAACAATTGAAGCTAAAGAAGTGACACAAGTATTTGCTTCAGAAAAGGAAACAACATGTGAAATTGACGCTCCTAAAACTAATACAAGTTTAACAATTTTAGAGGAATATACAACTGGTATTGCAACTCAACATCAACAAGAACGAATGGAAACTGAGGAAAAATTGAAGGACTTTGAAATGCCTGATTCATTTAAATCGAAAATGGTTCCATCTCATTTATTACCAATTAGTATTACTGAAGAAGTGATTCCACATAATATAGCACCCGATTTGTCCATTCTTAAAGAAATGGATGTTCAAATTCCGGTTACTTTAAAAGATTTCCATGAAGAAACTGTCGTTACTGAAACGATTATCGATGAAAATATAAAATCATATAGTCCAGGCGATACAGAAAAGCAAAAGGCTGATGTACTGCTAAATGAACAGGAAAGCATTCACGTTCAACAGACACAGGTAATTGATACTGAAGGCACTTATGTTCCTGGAGAATTACCCGAACAATTCAAACCGAAACTTGAGTTTGAAAGTAGACGCGTTGCAAGTAAAATAGAAATAGTTGCTAACGCTTTACCTGAAGATTTAGAACAATTTAAATTTAAATCAGCTACAGCAAAGACCGAACAAGATACGTTAGCTTCAATTGAAGTCACTGAAATGAATGTAAATGAGAAGGAATTGGATAAGGTAACAATTATATCACCAGACACACAAAAAGCAAATATAGAACTGTTTGAAGAATCGACAGTTTTGGTATCTCAAACACAAACTAATGAAAAAGAATCTGAATTTGTTACACCTGTGAAGCCATTGCAAGCATCTGCTCTAGTTGGTTTGTCAACTCAGGAAGCGATTTTACAGCAGAAACATGAGACGGTTGTACATGCTGATGATTTAGAAAATCCTGAAATTTTAACTGGTAAAGCGAAGAAATACGCAACGCCTAATCAAGAATTGATAATAACTGAATGTAATGTAACTGAAGTAGAAACTGCTTTAGAAAAGGACGTCTTTCCTAATAAAAAGAGCGCAAATATAGATATTTTACCTGGATCTGAGGTTACTGTGACTGAGATAATGCTTCATGAAAGAGAGCATGAATTAACAGATCAGAAATTCGATAGTAAAATTGCCACACAAGCAGTAAATGAAAATCAAGTTGTCGTGCAGCAAGAAGTTATTTCACATACACATTTAGGTGAATTTCACAAGGAAGTGCCTGAAACAGCTAACGTAATGCCTCAACAATCAGTTTTGCATCACGTTATACAATCACAGACAACTTCTGCTGAAAAAGAGGATGTTTTGCTTGAACAGCTTCAGCCAGAAATGAAACAAACCGCTGTAGCTTACGAATTAGGAGAAAGTTTAATTATAAATCAAGCGAATCTATTAGAACAAGAAAAACATTTAGAAAAACCAGAACAGCCTGAAACTATGAAGATCAGTCCAAGTATATCGAGTCATTCAGTAGCTGTTCAAAAAGAAGTTATCGCTCAAGATTCGAGTAAAACATTTGAAAAAACAGAAGTGGCTTCTGTTAAAGCGAATGTTGATCAAACTCCCCTTGAAACATTCTCTCAAACTTATTTAAATGTGCAGGAGAAAGAAGGCGTTTTGCAAGATATCCAACCGTCCGTAAAATCAGCAATTCCAAGCCTTGATTTAGAAGAAACTGTTTCAGTTACTTCAGTTGTTTTATTTGATCAAGAAAGGAAGTTTATCCCAGGTGAACTTCCAGAAAGTGATCAAGCTACAGCTGATGTTATTCTTCAAAATATTGTACAAACGCAGGAGACGACAGTTCAGGAAAGTTTCAACAAATTGGATAGAACATCACCAATTAAGATGACTGCTGAATGTACATTTGATAAAGCTGAAAGTTTGATACAAACTCAAACAACTGCTGCGGAATCAGAAGATTTATTAGGCAGGGAATCGCCTACAAGAAGGAGCGCAACAATTAATTTCGAAGAGACCATAATTCCGCAAATAACAGAAAATATTGCAATTGATCAAGAATCAGATAATGTTGAAGGAATTGTTTTGAACGAGAAAAAGGGTACAGTTATTATTGATACTCATATTGCAGCTGAAAATCAAGTTGTAACTGCACAAAGTAGTTTAGGGACGCATGAAAGTGTTACAGCAATTGAAGCGTTTGCAAAGAAAGAGCAAGACACCCTTGAAGGTGTTTTATTGACAGAACAAACTGCCATTGAAAGCGAAAAACCATTTACAAAAGAAGCCTTAGATTTGAAACAAATAAATATTTCAATTGATTCGAATAGGGCGACCGTAGTTACTGAAGTGGAAAGCAGTGATAAGGAATCGGCATTACAGGCAATTGAGAGACCAGATAAGCAAACAGCAGTCAGTGATATGGATGTATTGGAAGTAGTTGAAACAACTGAATCAACTGTTAATGAAACATTTGATCAATTTAGCAGAGAATCGCCAACAAAATCATTTGCTGAAAGCGTAATTAATGCGTTACCAAGCGCTGAAAAAACTACTACCTATGTTAGTGAAGTTGAAGGTAATTTAGATGATAAACTTACCTATGATATGAAAACAGCTAATGTTCTGCTTGATCATGATGTTGGATTGAACGTAGAAAGTGTTATGATCTCTGAAAAAGAAAGCGATTTAACACCTGAAACTGCTCCGGCTGCTAAACAAGTATCCATACATTTCACTGAATTGGTGCCTGTTGCATCGAAAATGCAAGTAGAAACCTCAGATTCTATAAATCTTGTTACTTCAGAGGAAACGAATAAAGCTTCAGCTGTTGTTAGCTCAATACCACATGAATCAATAACGCAATATGAAATCAAAGTGAATGAATCTGAACAGGAAGGAATTGTTCAGGAAAAAGTTTCAATGTCAACAGCAAATGTTAATGTAAATACACAGGAAAGTTTAGTTGTTTCTAACATAATTCCGGGAGAAAGCGAAGAAGTGTACGAAGTAAAACCTGTACAAAAGCACGATACATTAATTAATACGGCTGATAATTATAAACAAGTTGTTCAGCAGGAAGGCGTTCATTTATCGGACACATTAAGTGCATTGCAAGTGAAAGAATTCGAATCAAAGCAAGGCGTTGTTACACAGGAATTATATGAAGGTTTGATAATAACTGATAGAGTTCTAGAAGATAAGGAAGCTGATTTTGAAGGGAAATTTGTTCCTGAAACTACCGATGCAAATGTTGCTATTGAACAAGGCAAATGCGTACAAACAACCAGCGAAATTATTAGTAATATCAAAGAAGGTTCGGTTGATATTCAACAAAAACCAGAATCAAAACAAGCAGTTACCAATATTACTGCATTAGATATTGCTGAGAGTAGTGAAGTAATATCGTCAGGATCATTTTCAGAAAAAGAAATTCTTAAACCAGATACGGCTAAAGCTGATGTCAAATTAACATCACACGAAAGTGTTATTGGCCAACAGCCTTTGCTGCAAGAAAGTGAAACTACATTTGCAACAGTCAGCGAAGTATTAAATAAAAACGCAAATATTGTTATTGATGAAGTTAAAGGTATTTCAGTATCTCAAGTCCAAGTAACCGAACAAGAAGATACGTTTAAGAAAGGAGAAACTCCAGGAAGTACTAAAGCTAGTGTTGGTGTTGTTTCAAGGAACACAGTTCAAACATCTGAAGTTTTATCGAATATATTGCTCGGTGATTTTGATGCAATTAAGCCAACTGGCGAACACGCTTTTAGTACACAAAATGAATATCAACATATTGTGCAAGAAGTATCAACCGTGGTTGATACTGAAGAGAAATTCTCGAAGCCTACATTACCGGCCTCGCAAACAGCCGTCCCAGGGTTCGTTGAACATGAATCGATTTCAGTAAGTCAAACATTATCCTCATGTGACGAAAAGGCAATGGAACCTTTGTCCCTATCTACAGCATCCGCTGAAAGTAATTTAATACCACAAGAAGCATTTTTATCACAGCAGCAATTAGTACACGATACAGTTAAAGAATTTGAAAAGAGTTCTGATTTAGTTACTTTTGCGAATATGAAACTAGATACATTGGAAGGAGTTATAGCTTCAGAGAAAATGATACATGAACAAGAGAAGGAATTTATCGAAACTAAACCAGTTGGTGTTACATCACAAACAAGAATATTAGAGGAATGTAAACCACTTAATGTTACTCAAGCTGTGACGCAAGAAAAAGTTACAGATTTAACAGAAATGTTATCTGAAACACGTCAAGCTTTACCAAATATAATAGCAAATGAATCGGTAACACAAACCGAAGTTCTATCGCATACTGCTTTAGATACATATCAAAAGAAAGAATCAGAGGTGGAAAAAGCTGTACGACGTCAAGATACAATTGAAACAATTGAAGTGACTGAAAATATCGTTCATGAAGATTTATCTTCATTTGAGAAGAAGAAAGTAGATAGCCATACTGCCGATCGATCATTTTTACCGCAAAAACATATAACAATTACACAACCATTGGTTGAAGCAAGCGAAACAACTTTGGAGGAAACATTGAAAACAAAAAGTCAAGCTAAAACTTTATTATCCGATGTACATGACTTGGCTGTTCAAAATCAATCGCTTATCATTGAAACTATAAAAGAATTTGAAGAAACCTCTGAAAAACCGCTAACGAGCCAACTTACACAAACACCATTAGAACATTTAACTGTAACTGATTTCGTTGCTTCAGAGAGCGAAGATTTATTAAAGGCTCAACAATTGCCTGATAAACAATTGGTTGGGGTAAGTTTAGAGAATGAAGTTCTTCCTTTGAATGTTGTTGAGGCAATTGCCAGCGAAAGTGAGACAACTTTGGTATTGGAGAAAGATAACATAAAATCAATTGAAGTTACAATGATGGAAAATCTACCATTGCAGAAATCTGAAGTTTTATCTTTTGGCTCAGTTATTGAGAGCGAACATGGCATAGTTTTTGATACTAAAAAAGCTAGCAAAACGCAAACAACTGTTAATGCTGTGACAAGTCAAATAATTTCACCTCTAGAAAGTGAGGAAAGTTTATCAATAAAGAAAGAAGCGCCACAACAAATAACTGTTGATTTACCATTGAAAGAAGGAATTAATGTCCTGGAAGTTAATGTGCATGAACAGAAAAATGCTGATTTTGTTGTTTCTGAAGTGAAGGGAGCTACTGCTCAACCTTCTATTAGCGAACATGTTACTGCTGTTAAAGAACAACATACAGCTTTGTATGGCAGTGAAGATTTCAAAGAATTGAAGCAATTGGAAGAAAAAGCAAAAGAAAGCGCTCCAGTCGTTGATCATAGTGTACTTATAACTTGCGTAGATTCAACGGGTAATTTAGAAAAGATAATAGAATTTCAAGCTGACACTCGTCAAGCAGAACAAGTCCGAATTCAAGAGAAATCATCCGGCGTGATCATAAACGAAATACATCCCTTTGACACACAAGGTAGGCCTTTAAACATTCTCTCTCTTTCTCTCTTTTTTTTTCTCTTATGTAATTGAAAAAAGTTTAGGTATATTCGCGTCCGGTTACAAAAAAAAACACAACAAGGCCACACAACAATTAACACATAACATATTTATACATATTAAATACATAAAATTGCAGGTGAATTGGATGAACTTGCATTACACACCACACGTGCAAATATTACACAAACAAGCACTACAGAGCAAAACATAACTGTAGTCAAATCTACTCCTGATGTTAGAACAAACACAGACACTCCAGCCACACACAAATCAGAAGAAATTATTACGACCTTTGATCGAGTCAAAGGAAGTGAACAAACTAAAACAATTGTTACAAAGCGTACTAGAATTCGTAAAGATAATCAGGAAGATGTCATCATTGATGAGCTGTTATCAGAGAATGTTAATTTGCCCGAAGAAGAATCCACGGTAACGATTGAAGAAATTAATGAGGAAGCTGATTTAATTCCTAAAGATGATGAGCCTATTATTGAAGAAATTCCAGATGAAACGAAAGTTGTCGAAAAAAGGCAAAAGAAAATGATTAAAAAACGTATTATTAAGAGACGCAAAGGTGGAAAAGATGAAGAAGTTGAAGTATTTGAAGAAGATGGTATGCCTGAGAGTACTATTGTAGTCGAAGAATGCGATTTACCATTTGATAAGCAAAAACCAACTGTAGAATTTTTGCCGAAACCTGAATTAATTGAAGAAGTACCGGAAGAAATTAAAATTATTGAAAGTGTAACACCAGAAGGGAAACAAAAGAGAAAGGTTATTAAGAAACGGGTTATAAAGAAACAGAAAGGTGACAAAGAGGAAACGACTGAAATTGTAACAGTAGAAGAAGAGGGTAAGAAGCCGGAAACTACTGTTACAGTTGAAGAATGTGATATAACAATTGAAAGACAAAAGGCTTTTGAAGAAATGCTACCTAAACCACAATTCATTGAAGAAATACCGGAAGAAGTTAAGATTATTGAAAGTATTACACCAGAAGGCAAGAAACAAAAGCGAATAATAAAGAAACGAATCATTAAAAGACAGAAAGGAGACAAAACTGAGAAAACTGAAATTGTTACTGTTGAGGAAGAAGGTAAGAAACCTGAAACAACTGTTACAGTTGAAGAATGTGATTTAACATTGGAAAAATATAAACCAGAAGAAGAATTATTACCTAAATCACAATACATTGAAGAAGTTCCAGAAGAAATTAAAATTATTGAGAAAATTACAGAGGAAGGCAAAAAGACTAAACAAATAATTAAAAAACGAGTAATAAAGAAACAAAAAGGCGGCAAAGAGGAGAAAACTGAAATTGTAACAGTTGAAGAAGAGGGAAAGAAACCAGAAACATTTGTTACTGTTGAAGAATGTGACGTTTCATTTGAGAAACTAAAAGCGTTCACCGAGCTTTTGCCTAAACCAGAATATATTGAAGAAGTGCCTGAGGAAGTTAAAGTTGTTGAAACTATAACTGAGGAAGGCAAAAGGAAAAAGCAAATTATTAGAAAGAGAATCATTAAAAAGCAAAAAGGTGACAAAGAGGAAAAAACTGAAATCGTAACAGTCGAAGAAGAAGGTAAGAAACCAGAAACATTTGTTACTGTAGAAGAATGTGACGTTTCATTCAAGAAACGTAAACCAAGTGAAGAAATGTTACCAAAGCCTCAATATATTGAAGAAATACCAGAGGAAATTAAAATCATTGAGTCTATTACACCTGAAGGTAAACAAAAGAAGCAAATAATTAAAAAGAGAATTATTAAGAAACAAAAAGGTGGCAAAGAAGAGAAAACTGAAATCGTCACTATTGAGGAAGATGGTAAAAAACCGGAAACATATGTTACCGTAGAAGAATGTGACGTATCATTTAAAATGGACCGACCAACTGAGGAATTGTTACCTAAGCCAGGTTATATTGAAGAAGTACCTGAGGAAATTAAAGTTGTAGAAACGGTTTCAGTAGAAGGTAAAAAGACTAAAAAAGTAATCAAAAAACGAGTCATAAAGAAACAAAAAGGTGACAAAGAAGAAACAACTGAAATTGTGACAGTTGAGGAAGAAGGTAAAAAACCAGAAACATTTGTCACTGTAGAGGAATGTGATATGTCATTTGAAAAATTAAAAGCTCTAGAAGAAGTTTTGCCTAAACCATATTATATTGAGGAAATACCTGAGGAAGTTAAAGTTGTTGAAACTATAACTGAGGAAGGCAAAAAGAAAAAGCAAATAATCAAAAAGAGAATCATTAAAAAACAAAAAGGCAATAAAGAGGAGAAAACTGAAATTGTAACAGTCGAAGAAGAAGGTAAAAAACCGGAAACATTTGTGACTGTGGAAGAATGTGATATAACATATAAAAAGGGTAAACCAACTGAAGAATTATTACCAAAGTCACAACTTATTGAGGAAGTGCCCGAAGAAATTAAAATTGTAGAAATTGTTACGCCAGAAGGCAAACAAAAGAAACAAATAATTAAAAAGAGAATTATAAAGAAACAGAAAGGTGACAAAGAAGAAAAAACAGAAATTGTTACTGTCGAAGAGCAAGGTAAGAAAACTGAAACGACAGTAACAGTGGAAGAATGTGATATATCATATAAAAAGTATAAAGCAATTGAGGAATTGTTACCTAAACCAGAATACATTGAAGAGGTGCCTGAGGAAATTAAAATAGTTGAAACTGTGACTCCTGAAGGTAAAAAGAAAAAGCAAATAATTAAAAAGAGAATTATTAAAAAGCAAAAAGGTGATAAGGAAGAGAAAACTGAAATTGTTACTGTAGAAGAAGAAGGTAAGACACCACAAACAACTGTTACAGTAGAGGAATGTGAAATATCAATTAAAAAACGCAAAGCAATTCAAGAAGTGTTGCCTAAGCCAGAATATATTGAAGAAATTCCAGAAGAAGTTAAGATTGTGGAAACTGTAACGGCAGAAGGTGAAAAGAAAATGAAAACTATTAAAAAGAGAGTTATAAAGAAACGTAAAGGGGACAAAGAGGTAAAAACAGAAATTGTTACAGTTGTGGAAGAAGGTAGAAAACCAGAAACATTTGTCACTGTCGAAGAATGTGATGTGTCATTTGAAAAGCATAAACCTAAAGAGGAAATCTTTTCAATACCGCAGTATATTGAGGAAATACCAGAACAAATTAAAATTGTTGAAACGCTAACTCCTGAAGGCAAACAAACGAAAAAAGTTATTAAAAAGAGGGTTATTAAGAAACAAAAGGGAGGTAAAGAAGAGAAAACTGAAATTGTTACAGTAGAAGAAGAAGGTAAATTACCTGAAACTACAGTAACTGTAGAAGAATGTGACATATCTGTTAACAAATTGAAAGCAACTGAGGAAATATTACCTAAACCTCATTTAATTGAGGAAATACCTGAAGAAATTAAAGTTGTAGAAACAATTACAGAACAAGGCAAAAAGAAAAAACAAATAATTAAGAAACGCATTATTAAAAAACAAAAAGGTGATAAAGAGGAAAAAACTGAAATAGTTACTATAGAAGAAGAAGGAAAGAAACCAGAAACATTTGTCACTGTTGAGGAATGTGATGTCTCATACGAAAAACTAAAAGCTCTCGCAGAATTTTTGCCTAAAACAGAATATATTGAAGAAGTGCCAGAGGAAATTAAAGTTGTTGAAACTATAACTGATGAAGGCAAACGCAAAAAGCAAATAATTAAAAAGAGAATCATTAAAAAACAGAAAGGTGACAAAGAGGAGAAAACTGAAATTGTGACAGTCGAAGAGGAAGGTAAGAAACCAGAAACATTTGTTACTGTAGAAGAATGTGACGTTTCATTCAGAAAACGTAAACCAAGTGAAGAAATATTACCAAAGCCTCAATATATTGAAGAAATACCAGAGGAAATAAAAGTTATTGAAACTGTAACAGCTGAAGGTAAACAAAAGAAACAAATAATTAAAAAGAGAGTCATAAAGAAACAAAAGGGAGACAAGGAGGAGAAAACTGAAATTGTAACAGTTGAAGAAGAAGGAAAGAAACCAGAAACTTTTGTTACTGTTGAAGAATGTGATGTTTCATTTGAAAAACTAAAAGCTCTCGCGGAATTTTTGCCTCAACCAGAATATATTGAAGAAGTGCCTGAGGAAGTTAAAGTTGTTGAAACTATAACCGAGGAAGGTAAAAAGAAAAAGCAAATAATTAAAAAGAGAATCATTAAAAAGCAAAAAGGTGATAAAGAAGAAAAAACTGAAATAATTACCGTCGAAGAGGAGGGTAAGAAATCTGAAACATTTGTCACTGTTGAAGAATGTGACGTTTCATTTAAAAAACGTAAACCAACTGAAGAAGTCTTACCAAAGCCTCAATATATTGAGGAAATACCAGAGGAAGTTAAAATCATTGAATCTATTACACCTGAAGGCAAACAAACGAAAAAAATCATTAAAAAGAGAGTTATTAAGAAACAGAAAGGAGACAAGGAAGAAAAAACAGAAATTATAACTGTTGAGGAAGAAGGTAAAAAACCGGAAACTACTGTAACAGTTGAAGAATGCGATATATCATTTATTAAACGTAAGCCAAGTGAGGAATTATTACCAAAGCCACAATACATCGAGGAAATTCCAGAGGAAATAAAAGTTGTGGAAACTGTTACTTCAGAAGGAAAACAAAAGAAACAGGTTATTAAAAAGCGAATTATAAAGAAACAGAAAGGTGACAAAGAAGAGAAAACTGAAATTGTAACAGTTGAGGAAGAAGGAAAGAAAACAGAAACGTTTGTTACAGTTGAAGAAACTGACGTAATGTTTAAAAAATATAAGCCACTAGAAGAATTGTTACCTAAACCAGAATACATTGAAGAAGTTCCAGAAGAAGTAAAAGTAATTGAAACTATTACGCCAGAAGGTAAACAAAAGAAACAAGTTATTAAAAAGAGAGTTATTAAGAAACAGAAAGGTGGCAAGGAAGAAAAAACTGAAATCATAACTGTTGAGGAAGAAGGTAAAAAACCGGAGACAACAGTTACAGTAGAGGAATGTGAAATATCATTTGAAAAACGTAAGGCCATCGAAGAATTACTACCAAAACCAGAATATATTGAAGAAGTCCCTGAGGAAATAAAAATTGTTGAAACTGTTAGTCCCGAAGGTAAAAAGAAGAAGCAAATAATTAAAAAGAGAATTATTAAAAAGCAAAAAGGTGATAAGGAAGAGAAAACAGAAATTGTTACTGTTGAGGAGGAAGGTAAAAAACCTGAGACGACTGTAACAGTAGAGGAATGTGAAATATCGTTTGAAAAAAGGAAAGCTATCGAGGAATTATTACCCAAACCTCAATACATTGAGGAAATGCCAGAGGAAATTAAAATCATTGAGTCTATTACACCTGAAGGTAAACAAAAGAAGCAAATAATTAAAAAGAGAATTATTAAGAAACAAAAAGGTGGCAAGGAAGAAAAGACAGAAATTGTCACAGTCGAAGAGGAAGGTAAACAACCTGAAACTACTATTACAGTCGAGGAATGTGACATTTCCATTGAAAAACATAAACCAATAGAGGAACTTTTATCTAAGCCTGAGTATATTGAAGAAGTACCAGAGGAAATTATTGAAACCATAACTCCTGAAGGTAAACAAAAGAAACAAATTATTAAAAAGAAAATTATAAAGAAACAGAAAGGTGGCAAAGAGGAGCAAACTGAAATTGTAACAGTTGAAGATGAAGGTAAAAAACCAGAAGCAAGTGAAGAAAAATATTTATTTGTACCTACTTTAGCTAATAAAGAGAAACAAGTCTCTGAAGAAGATGCTATTGCTTCTGTACAGTTACACGTTCTTAAAAAAGCTCTTTCAATAACAACTGAGACCAGGAAGCCAGAAGAATCAACTTACATTGAAGAGGTACCAGAGGAAATAAAAATTATAGAAAGCGTAACGCCTGAAGGTAAAAAGAAAAAGCAAACTATCAAAAAACGAGTGATAAAGAAACAAAAAGGTGACAAAGAGGAAAAAACTGAAATTGTAACTGTTGAAGAGGAAGGTAAGAAACCTGAAACATTTGTTACTGTAGAGGAATGTGATATTACAATCAAAAAACATAAGCCAACTGAAGAATACTTATCAAAAGCAGCATATATTGAAGAAGTACCTGAGGAAATTAAAATCGTAGAAAGTATAACACCAGAAGGAAAGCAAAAGAAACAAGTTATTAAAAAGAGAGTTATTAAGAAACAAAAAGGTGACAAAGAAGAGAAAACTGAAATTGTCACTATTGAGGAAGAAGGCAAAAAGCCAGAAACTACTGTAACTGTAGAAGAATGCGAGATTAAATACGATAAACATAAGCCTACAGAAGAAATGTTAGCCAAGCCATTATTAATAGAAGAGATGCCAGAGGAAATAAAAATAATTGAAAGTATAACACCAGAGGGCAAGCAAAAGAAGCAAATTATAAAGAAACGTGTGATTAAGAAGCAGAAAGGTGACAGAGAAGAGAAAACTGAAATTGTAACTGTTGAAGAAGAAGGTAAATTACCTGAAACTGTGGTAACTGTGGAAGAAAGTACGGTAGCATTTAAAAAGCCTTTTGAAGAAATATTACCCAAATCTCAATATATTGAAGAAGTTCCTGAAGAAATTAAAATTGTAGAAACTATTACGCCAGAAGGAAAACAAAAGAAACAGGTTATTAAAAAGCGAATTATCAAGAAACAGAAAGGTGATAAAGAAGAGAAAACTGAAATTGTAACGGTTGAGGAAGAAGGTAAGAAACCGGAAACAACTGTTACAGTAGAGGAATGTGACATATCATTTGAAAAACGTATGGCTATCGAAGAATTGCTACCAAAACCTCAATATATTGAAGAAGTTCCTGAAGAAATTAAAATTGTGGAAAGTGTAACACCAGAAGGAAAGCAAAAGAAACAAGTCATTAAAAAGAGAGTTATTAAGAAACAGAAAGGTGACAAAGAAGAGAAAACTGAAATTGTAACAGTCGAGGAAGAAGGAAAGAAACCAGAAACATTTGTCACTGTTGAAGAATGTGATGTATCATTTAAAATGGACCGACCAACTGAGGAATTATTACCTAAGCCAGGTTATATTGAAGAAGTGCCAGAAGAAATTAAAATTGTGGAAACTGTAACGGCAGAAGGTGAAAAGAAGAAACAAATAATTAAAAAACGCGTTATAAAGAAACAAAAAGGTGACAAAGAGCAAAAAACTGAAATTGTGACAGTTGAAGAGGAAGGTAAGAAACCGGAAACTTTTGTCACTGTTGAAGAATGCGATATTTCATTCGAAAAATTAAAAGCTCTCGCAGAATTTTTGCCAAAACCGGAATATATTGAAGAAGTGCCTGAAGAAGTTAAAGTTGTAGAAACTATAACTGAGGAAGGCAAAAAGAAAAAACAAGTAATCAAAAAGAGAATTATAAAGAAACAAAAAGGTGATAAACAAGAGAAAACTGAAATTGTAACAATTGAAGAAGAGGGAAAGAAACCTGAAACATTTGTCACTGTTGAAGAATGTGACATTTCATTTGAAAAATTGAAACCTTCCGAGGAATTATTACCCAAACCTCAGTACATTGAGGAAATGCCAGAGGAAATTAAGATTGTCGAAACCGTAACACCTGAAGGTAAACACAAGAAACAGGTAATAAAGAAAAAAATTATCAAGAAGCACAAAGATGGCAAAGATGAAACAACGGAAATTGTGACTGTAGAAGAAGATGGCAAGAAACCAGAAACTACTGTGACAGTCAAAGAAACTAAACACGACACAGTAACACATGAAACAAAAACACAAATTGTATCTGATACTTCTATTACACCTGAAACAATAGGTAAGACATTTTTAAATAATCTACTTATACTTTTTTTATCGATATCTTGATTAACATTTATTATATATTTACACATTATTTACAGAACACAAACCAAAAGACACACTAACAAAAAATACACAATTAACTGATTTAATTGAAAATACAGGTGTGGAAAGTGAAGAAAAATATTTATTTGTACCTACTTTAGCTAATAAACAAAAAGAAAGCTCTGAAGAAGATGCTATTGCTTCTGTACAACTACATGTACTTAAAAAGGCTCTTTCTATAACAACTGACTCTGAGAAACCAGAAGATAAAACTAAGAAATCTGTCAAACGGGTAAACAAGCAAAAAGTAATTAAGAAAAAAGATACAAAATTAGATGATATTGAACAAGTTGAAGCAACTGTTGATGAAATTGATACAGAATTAGTTAAACCAGATGAACAAATGCCAGTTAAAGTATATTTGGTAGAAGAACTTCCTGAAGAAGAACAAATATTCGAAACAATAATGCCTAATGGTAAGAAAACAACGAAAAAAGTTACGAAACGAGTAATTAAAAAACAAAAAGGTGATAAACAACAAATTACCACTATTTTAACAACTCGTGAGGGAAAGAAACATCCTGAAACAATAGTCACTGTTGATGAATGTGAAATGATGCCGGAGTTTAAGAGAGCAGAAGAAGAAATGCCAAGCAGGCCGTATTTGGTAGAAGAATTTCCTGAAGAAGTTCAAGTCTATGAATCGATTACTCCAGAAGGTAAGAAAACATCTAAAACAGTTATTAAACGAGTAATAAAGAAGCGTAAAGGTGGTAAAGAAGAAGTTACACAAATTGTTACCACAAAAGAAAATGGTGAGCAACCAGAAACTACAGTCACTGTTGAGGAATGCGAAGTTCAACCAGAATTCAAGAAACCAGTGCAATTATTGCCTACAAAACCATGTCTCATAGAGGAACTTCCAGAAGAAGTACTTACAACAGACGTTGTAACATCTGAAGGTAAGAAAATCTCTAAAACAATTCACAAACGAGTTATTAAGAAACAAAAAGGAAATAAACAAGAAGTTACCGAAATTGTAACGATGACAGAAGGTGATAAACAGCCTGAAACAACTGTAACTGTTGAGGAATGCGATGTTGATGTCCATAAACCTGAACAACAATTATTACCAAAACCATATTTAATAGAAGAATTTCCTGAAGAAGTGCAAGTTGTTGAAATAACTACACCTGAAGGCAAAAAAATCTCTAAAACAATATCAAAACGAGTTATTAAAAAACAAAAAGGAGACAAGAAACAAATTACGAAAATAATTACAACTAAAGAAGGTAATAAACAACCAGAGACAATAGTTACTGTTGAAGAATGTGAAATAAAAACAGATCTTAAGAAACCGATAGAAGAGTTGCCTAAAAAACCATATATGATAGAGGAAATGCCTGAAGAAGTTGAAATATTTGAAGTAATGTCACCAGAGGGTAAGAAAATTGCAAAATCTATAAGCAAACGAACAATGAAAAAGCAAAAAGGAAATAAACAAGAAGTTACTAAAATTATTACAATCAGAGAGGCTGATAAAGAGCCTAAAACAACAGTTACTGTGGAGGAATGTGATATAGAAACAGAATTTAATATTACGCAAATTGAATTACCAGAAAAACCATTAGTGATAGAAGAACTTCCAGAGGAAGTGAAAGTATATGAATCAATAACTCCTGAAGGTAAAAAACTATCAAAAACTATTACTAAGCGAGTTATAAAGAAGCCTAAAGGCAATAAAGAAGAGACGATTAGAATTATAACAACCAAAGAAGGTAATAAAAAACCTGAAATGGTTGTGACTGTTGAAGAATGCGATATACAATATGATTATAAGAAGCCCGAAGAAATAATGTCAACAAAACCACTTTTAATAGAAGAACTTCCGGAGGAAGTTGATATAATTGATATAGTTACACCTAGTGGTAAGAAAACTTCAAAAACTATTACAAAACGAGTTATAAAGAAACAAAAAGGTAACAAGCAAGAAATTACTAAAATAGTAACAACAAAAGAAAGCGATAAGAAACCTGAAACAACAGTTACTGTAGAAGAATGTGACATTAAGTTTGATTATAAGAAACCTGAGCAATTACTTCCTGCGAAACCATTTATGATGGAAGAACTTCCAGAAGAAGTGCAAATAATAAATATAACAACTCCTGAAGGTAAGAAAACTTCTAAAACTATTACGAAACGCATAATAAAGAAACAAAAAGGTGATAAACAAGAAGTGACGAAAATTGTGACCATAAAACAAGGTAATAAGGAACCAGAAACAACAGTTACTGTTGAGGAATGTGAAATAAAGACAGCGTTTAAAAGAGCAATTGAAGAATTGCCAACTAAATCATATTTAATTGAAGAGCTTCCAGAAGAAGTGAATGTCATTGAAACAATAACACCGCAAGGTAAGAAATCTTTAAAAACTATCACTAAACGCATTATTAAGAAACCGAAAGGTGATAAACAAGAAGTCACTAAAATTGTTACAACCAGAGAAGGTGATAATAAACCAGAAACGACTGTTACTGTTGAAGAATTTGATATTAAACCAGATTTTAAGAAAACGGAGGTAATTACACCTTCTAAATCATTATTAATAGAAGAATTACCCGAAGAAGTACAAATCTTTGAGACTATTACACCTGAAGGTAAGAAATCAATGAAAAAGATTACAAAGCGAATAATAAAGAAACAAAAAGGTGATAAGCAAGAAGTTACGAAAATTGTTACAACGAAAGAAGATAATAAAGAGCCAGAGAGAATAGTTACTGTTGAGGAATATGAGATTACGCCAGAGTTTAAGAGAACAGATGTTTTCACACCGCAAAAACCTCAAATAATTGAGGAACTTCCTGAAGAAGTTCAAGTGGTTGAAATGATAACACCTAAAGGTAAGAAAACATCTAAAACTATTACTAAACGCATTATAAAGAAACCAAAAGGAAATAAAGAGGAAATTACGAAAATTGTGACTATTAAAGAAGGTCATAAGAAACCTGAAACATATGTTACTGTTGAAGAATGCGATATATCATTTAAGAAATATAAACCAAGTGAGGAATTATTACCAAAGCCTCAATATGTTGAAGAAATACCAGAAGAAATAAAGCTTATTGAGAAAGTTACAGAAGAAGGTAAAAAGACCAAACAAATTATTAAAAAACGAATTATAAAGAAACAGAAAGGTGATAAAGAAGAAAAAACTGAAATTGTAACAGTTGAGGAAGAAGGTAAGACACCAGAAACATTTGTTACTGTTGAAGAATGCGATATTTCATTTGAAAAACTAAAAGCACTTGCAGAACTTTTACCTAAACCAGAATACATTGAAGAAATGCCTGAGGAAGTTAAAGTTATGGAAACTATAACTGAGGAAGGTAAAAAGAGGAAACAAATAATTAAAAAGAAAATTATTAAAAAGCATAAAGGTGATAAGGAAGAAAAAACTGAAATTATTACCGTTGAAGAGGAAGGTAAAAAACCTGAAACATTTACCACTGTGGAAGAATATGACATTTCATTTAAGAAACATAAACCAAGCGAAGAAATGTTACCAAAGCCTCAATTTATTGAAGAAATACCAGAGGAAATTAAAATCATTGAGTCTATTACACCTGAAGGTAAACAAAAGAAGAAAATAATTAAAAAGAGAATTATTAAGAAACAAAAAGGTGACAAAGAAGAGAAAACTGAAATTGTCACTATTGAGGAAGAGGGTAAAAACCCAGAAACATTTGTTACTGTAGAAGAATGTGATGTAGCATTTAAATTGGACAAACCAACAGAGGAATTATTACATAAGCCAGATTATATTGTAGAAGTGCCTGAGGAAATTAAAGTTGTAGAAACTGTTACTGTAGAAGGTAAAAAGAGTAAAAAAATAATCAAAAAACGAGTCATAAAGAAACAAAAAGGTGACAAACAGGAAAAAACTGAAATCGTTACTGTAGAGGAAGAAGGAAAGAAACCTGAAACATTTGTAACTGTAGAGGAATGTGATCTCTCATTCGCGAAATTAAAAGCACTCGCAGAAGTTTTGCCTAAACCACAATACATTGAAGATGTGCCTGAAGAAGTTAAAGTTATTGAAACTATAACTGATGAAGGTAAAAAGAAGAAGAAAATAATTAAAAAGCAAAAAGGTGAGAAACAAGAGAAAACTGAAATTATAACCGTTGAAGAAGAAGGCAAAATACCTGAAACATTTGTTACTGTTGAAGAATGTGAAATTAAAGAAAAATTCAAAACACCACAGGAACAAATGTTAACAAAACCATATTTAATTGAATTTCCTGAAGAAGTTATTGAAACAGTTACGCCTGAAGGCATTAAAAAGACAATCACAAAACGAGTTATCAAGAAACAAAAAGGTAATAAAGAAGAAATTACAAATATTTTAACAACTAAAGAGCAAAATAAGAAACCGGAAACTATAGTAACTGTTGAGGAATGTGATATTACATCGCAATTTATGAAACCAGAAATAGAGTTGCCTGTAAAGCCGTATTTGATTGAAGAACTCCCTGAAGAAATAGAAACAGTTGAAACCATAGCACCTGAAGGTAATAAAATACGTAAAACTATTTCGAAACGAATAATAAAAAAGCCAAAAGGTGATAGACAAGAAGTTACAAAAATAATTACTATAAAAGAAGGCAATAAAATACCTGAAACTACAGTAACTGTTGAAGAATGTGATACAGATTTTAAGAAAACATTAGAAGAGCTACCTGTCAAATCATTTTTGATAGATGAATTCCCAGAAGAAGTTAAAATTTTTGAGACAACTACACCTGAAGGCAAGAAAACTTCTAAAACAGTAACTAAACGAGTGATTAAGAAACAAAAAGGTAATAAGCAAGAAGTAACAGAAATAATTACAACTAAAGAAGGTGATAAACAATCTGAAACAACAGTTACAGTTAAAGAAGCTGAAATTAAGCCTGAATTTAAGGAACCAATTGAAGAATTACCATCCAAACCATATATAATTGAAAAGCTTCCAGAAGAAATCAAAACATTTGAAACAATCACACCTGAAGGTAAAAAACTAACAAAAACCATTTCAAAACGAATTGTAAAGAAACAAAAAGGTGATAAACAAGAAGTTACAAAAATTGTAACCACTAAGGAAGCTGATAAACAAACTGAAACTACAGTGATTGTTGATGAATGCATAATTTGTCCAGAATTTACGAAAACTGTCGAATTTTTACCTAGAAAATCATGTTTAATAGAAGAACTTCCTGAGGAAGTTATAGAAACAGTAACACCCGAAGGAAAGAAAATTAAAACTGTAACTAAACGTGTAATAAAGAAACAGAAAGACAATAAACAAGAAGTCACGAAAATAGTGACAGTTAAAGAAGACGATAAACAACCTGCAGTAACTGTAACTGTTGAGGAATGTGAAATTAAACCTGATTTTAAGAAACCGGAGGAATATTTGCAGAAAAAATCGTTGATGATAGAAGAACTTCCTGAGGAAGTTGAAATTATAGAGATTTCTACACCTGAAGGCAAGAAAGCTTCGAAAACTGTTACAAAACGAATAATAAAGAAACCGAAAGGTAATAAACAAGAAGTTACTAAAATTATTACAACAAAAGAAGCTAATAAAGCACCTGAGACAACAGTGACAGTTGAGGAATGTGAGATTACTCCAGCGTTTAAGATTGCAGGCGTAACTTCACCACAAAAACCACAATTCATTGAGGAACTTCCTGAAGAAGTACAACTAGTTGAAATGATAACACCTGAAGGTAAGAAATCATCTAAAACAATTACAAAACGCATTATAAAGAAACCAAAAGGCAATAAAGAGGAAGTCACAAAAATTGTAACAATTAAAGAAGTGGATAAGAAACCAGTAACATATGTAACGGTCGAAGAATGTGATATATCATTTAAGAAATATAAACCAAGTGAGGAATTATTACCAAAGTCTCAATATATTGAGGAAATGCCAGAAGAAATTAAAATTGTGGAGAAAGTTACAGATGAAGGTAAAAAGACGAAACAAATAATTAAAAAACGAATTATAAAGAAACAGAAAGGTGACAAAGAAGAAAAAACTGAAATTGTAATAGTCGAAGAAGCGGGTAAAAAACCGGAAACATTTGTTACAGTTGAAGAATGTGATATTAAGACAGGATTTATCAAACCACAAGAAGTAGTACTAACTAAACCATATTTAATAGAATTGCCCGAAGAAATCATAGAGACAGTTACACCAGAAGGTAATAAAAAGACAATTACAAAACGTATTATAAAAAAGAAAAAAGGTGACAAGGAAGAAGTTACAAAAATTGTAACAAGTAAGGAGCATGATAAACAACCAGAAACTACTGTAACTGTTGAGGAATGTGAAATTATATCTCACTTTATCAAACCAGAAGAGGAATTATTGCAAAAACCATTATTAATTGAAGAATTACCCGAAGAAGTGGAAGTTCTTAAGACAATTTCCCCTGAAGGAAAGAAAACATCTAAAACAATAACGAAACGAATAATTAAAAAGCCAAAAGGTGACAAACAGGAAGTCACTAAAATAATTACAACGAAAGAAGATGATAAGCAACCTGAAATAACAATTACAGTAGAGGAATGTGAAATAAAACCAGAATTATTAAAAACTATAGAGGAACTGCCAACGAAAGTACTATTAGTTGAAGAACTTCCCGACGAAGTTGAAGTAATTGATATAATTACACCTAGCGGTAAGAAAACTTCTAAAACTATCACAAAACGAATTATAAAGAAACCAAAGGGCAATAAAGAGGAAATTACAAAAATTATAACTATTAAAGAAGGTAATAAGGAACCTGAAACATTAATTACAGTCGAAGAATGCGATATTCAAGTTGATTATAAAAAACCAGACGAAATAATGCCAACAAAACCATATTTAATAGAAGAACTTCCTGAAGAAGTACAAGTTGTTGAAATAACTACACCTGAAGGCAAGAAAACTTCTAAAACAGTAACTAAACGAATATTAAGGAAACAAAAAGGTGATAAACAAGAAGTGACGAAAATTGTTACCACAAAACAAGGTAATAAGGAGCCAGAAACAACAGTTACCGTTGAGGAATGTGACATAAAGACAGAGTTTAAGAGAGCAATTGAACAATTGCCAATTAAACCACATTTAATTGAAGAGCTTCCAGAAGAAGTGAATGTCATTGAAACAATAACACCGCAAGGTAAGAAATCTATAAAAACTATCACTAAACGTATTATAAAGAAACCTAAAGGTGATAAACAAGAAGTAACTGAAATAATTACAACTAAACAAGATGATAAAGAACCTGAAATAACAGTTGCAGTTGAAGAATGTGATATACAGTTAGAATTTAAGAAAGCAATAGAAGTATTGCCATCCAAACCACAATTAATTGAGGAACTTCCAGAAGAAGTTGAAACTCTTGTGACAGTAACTCCAGAAGGAAAGAAATCTAAAACTATTACAAAACGTATAATAAAGAAACCAAAAGGTGATAAACAAGAAATCACAAAAATTATAACTACTAAAGAAGACGATAAACCACCAGAAACAACAGTGACTGTTGAAGAATGCGAGATTAATATTCAATTTAAGAAACCAGAAGTGGAATTACTTACAAAACCACAAATGATAGAAGAACTTCCAGAAGAAGTTCAAGTTCTAGAAAGTGTAACACCTGAAGGTAAGAAAACTACGAAAACTGTCACAAAACGAATTATAAAGAAACCAAAAGGTGATAAACAAGAAGTTACAAAAATTGTAACTATTAA
>JAODFZ020005124.1:0-17618 GCA_027574845.2 Deinopsis erosa
ATATTTATTAGTTTGTTTTTTATTAAACACCTCTGAAAAAACTTTATTAAGACTTTAATATAAGATTTTATATGTATAATATCAGTGAGACAACTGATATGGGTGCATGGAAGCATAACCAAAGAGGGTCAGGCCATTAAAAACAAAAATATATTTTTTGAAAATTGTAAAAAAAAACAGAATTTTGCTGTGCCCCTATTTAAAATTTTTGGTTAAGCTAATAATACATATATAAAGCTCTTCTTGAGCTATATGAAAAGATATGTGCATATACAGGGTGCCCCAAAATATTTATTAGTTTTCTCTTTAAATTCCTCTGAAAAAACTTTCATTATTTATTATACACTGAAAAGTGCATTCTTTGATATTTCTTATAAATATTCACAAAATAAATATTTTCTTCATATTAGCATTAGTGGGAAATGTTCCCTAAAGTTTTTCGATTTAATTTAAATTCAAATGCACTTTTACAGTGTGCATATTTAACCTTCATAATATTATGATTTAGTAACTTTCTTAATTTTAATAACTTGCAATATATAAATTCAAAAGTTTGAGTAATCAATAACAGAATTAATTTATTGCATGCTCTGCAAAATAAGATGGAAAATACTATGACGCACCATGTAAATTCTAAATTCAAAAACTCTTTCAAATAATAATTAATACATACAACAAAAGTGTTATTTAAGTTTTATAAGAAAATCAATTTGGTATTTGAAAAAACAGGAATATTGAGAATAATAAAAATTAATTCATTGATTTAATAAAAATATTTAAGATATTATTTTGCTTAAAACAAAATGATCGAATTTAATAGAAAATATAAATATAAATTGAATTAATTTGTTTTTAATATTCGTTTATGTGCTAGTAATAATTATTATTAAAAAAACAGCTTGATTAATGGATTTCTACTATCATGCATTTAAAAATGCATTTATAGATTAAATTACAACCTATTAATATACGTATTTTTTTTAATATGCATATAAATGTATTTTCAATTATATTTACATGGAAAAGGAAAAACATGCATTTTTCAGTTTTCAAAATAATTAAGTAATTAATATCCCAATATTTATCTTTAAATATATTGCGAAATCTGATCTTCTCTAATTAAGTGCCTTGTAATATTAGAAATTAACATCGAATAAGAATTCTATATCTTACACACACACAAACACACACACACCGGCAATGTTTACCTTAAATTTTTTAAAGATATTGTTTCTTTTAATTTTATTGGAAGTTTGTATTGAATGTGCAACAGGCATTAAACTTGCGGATTTTTTACATAAAGTGAAACAAAGAGCTGAAAAGTGAAGCTAAGCATAATTGTAGATTTTGCAAACTTCTTTTTTTTTAAATATTATGTGTAATTCTACACAGACATGAGCAGTAAATGTTAATGTGATTTGTTAGTCTGCAAAGGCAGCATATTGGACTTAGTCAGAGAGGAGAAGAAAGAAGTAAAAGAGAAGTTGAAAGTATAGAGTAACACGTATTTACGATGTCTGATGGATATCAGTTCCACACCATCTGTGACCTGATCCTAGGGATCAGATGACATGGGATCGAGTTACGCTCCATGTTTAGGCCCGTGCTGAACTCTCCGCACATAACGCATAAGCACACAATCACACATTTGAATGCCATCATTAATTAAACACTCATTTCAATTTGACTTACTTTTATCTCGGCATCACGCTCTTTTTTGATTTGTACCGGTTGCGTTTTTGGTGGCGGCGGTGGCAACAGTAGCAAACGATGCGTTTCATTTACACTCTTATCCATCAATTTGAAAACTTTTTTTATTATATACAGTCAATCAGTCAACACCAGTCAACACATTGAATTCTAACACGCGATTCTCGTTATTAGTTTGTTAGTCGGTGCGCTCGCTTTGCAACAATGATGTAGATTATTTTGGTAACCGCCGACTGGGTTGTTTGTTGTAGTCTAAAGAGTGGGGTTTCTACATATATATAATGTGTGTGTGCGATCTCTATTCCCGCCACTGTATTAGTTAATTTTAATGAAGAGGAAAAATGCGCATGCTGTTGAAATGGAAAATGTGTTTGCGTCTCTTCTCGCTCGAATTTCAATCGTAAATTAAAACCTGAAACAATTAAAATAAGTAAACTCTATTATCTCTATTACGTATACATACCTAAAGGGTAATTAAATATAAACAAATTAATTATCAAAAATAATGTAGAATTATTTTGTAAAAAGTCAATAATCATTTCGAATTTTGCTATTTTCCATTAATATAAACAAACATTGTTTACTAATAATTATTTATCATCTTTCTGATCAATATAAACATAGATACGTATTTCGTTTGTTTATTTAATGAATTTAAAATAAAGTACGATTTTCATTCTTCTAAATTGACCCATACTATAAATATTTGTTTATGTTTATTACTATGTTCGAATGAACTATACATTTTCATCCTAAAATAATAATAATTATATTATTACAAAATAGACACACAAATAAATATTTTGATATTTATTCAAAAGTGAAAATTAGTTTATGACTTACAAATTCTTTGAAATTAATAAAAAAAAAATAACACAATCCATCAATTTCTTTCTAATTAATTAATTAAAAAAAAGATTAAAATATATATATATATTTATATATGTATATACGACGTAGAAATTAAAAGAAAAGTAAATTTCATATTTCCTTTGTACAACATTCTTATGTATATTATAAGTGAATGAAACATTTAATTTTTTTTTATCTTACTAATAGGCGCAAATTTTTATCATTTACTAATCCTACAAAAAACCTCTCTTACATCATATATTTATCATAATTAGGAAAATAATGTGTGTTTTTGGTTGCAAATATGTAGTAAAATTATGACTGTACCTTGCACCGGTCACTCAGTTTGAGTGCTGGCGCTCGTTCCTCCGCGCCGTGTTGCTAAACTCTCTCCCAACAACAACAATCAAAATGAACACAGATCAATATGATGGATAAACACTTGTTGTATAATAATAAAATAGTAATAAAACAAAAACTTAAAAATATATTCGTGTCATCAAATATAGATATAAAATGAATAAAATAATGTTTTGTTTTTAATTTATTATTTTCAACCTAATTATTCTGCTTTTTTGCTTGCATCCAATTAATTATAAATGATTTAATAAAATTAAAGTGTTTGAAGTCACCTGTGTTCATTAAAATCTAATCACAGCCCTAATTTTCCATTTTCTCTGTTTATCATATTTGCATTATGTTTTGAAATAGAATTTTAATAAAATTATGATGATGATGATGATGAAGATGAAGTTTAGGATTGTTCCTCAACTGGTTCACTATCTAAATTTTTTAATTCGTGGTCGGGTTTAATCACAATGCTTCCCATTGTACGTTGTGTTGTATTTTCCCGTTCATCTTCCTCATTCTGTAGCTCATCATGTAAAGGTGTTGTGTTGCCCTGGAACTCTTCCTCCTCCTTATGTCCACTATCACAACCTACTTTATTATTTTGATCCTCATTATTGAATGTATCGTCACTTGTAGATTGTGGTACAGAAAAATCATTCGAATCATGCCCTTGCATTTCTTCAGAATTACTTTGATTACTTGTTTGATTATCGTTATCTGGTGAACTCATCCATCGACTTTGTCTTGGCGGTTTCTCATAATCGTCGGTTGGTGGTTGGTCCTGATCATAATCGGAATTGAATCTCCTACGATCTTGTCGATAACGTGGTGGCATATCTTCATAACCATTGCCTCCTGGTGGAGCACGGAAATAGTCTGAAGGGCCATCATACGGGAAATTAGGTCGCATGCCGCCTTCCCAAATACCTAAAGATACATCTATTACACGGTGTAACAAAATTACTACTTTTTTTGATTCTGTTTGTTTTTCAGTGCTTCTTATATAAGATTTGCTCTCACAATAAACTTTTTGAAAGAATCAAATTTTGCGATTTTTGGACTTTTTATAGAAAAAGTTCGTGGCAAAATTTGATAATATTTTTCTAGCAAAATGCTGTGACTTGTAAAGTATAGAATAACGCGAAATTGATCCCGTATGACTATTAAGCCGGCACCTAAGGGTACAAAGCATTTGAATTTTAAAAAAATGACAACTATGCAACGTTACACACATATGACACTAATTACGCTATCTTTTAATTAAAGTTAAAATAATAATACAGGGAAGCTTTTAGCAACGCAAAATTCCCCAACAGTGAACAAAGAATGGTATGCTACTTTACTTTCAGACATGTAAAAAGTGTCACGAAAATTTTGTTTTTTTTTTCCGTGGAGCTGGTTCCTTATTCCGTTCCAGAAAACTCTTATTTTTCTTAATAATACATACAGAAAATTCCCCCAACAACGTAATAAAGAATGGTATGCAACTTTACTTTCAGACATGTAAAAAGTGTCACGAAATTTTTTTATTTTTTTTTTCGTGGAGCTGGTTTCTTATCCCGTTCCAGGAAACTTATTTTTACTTAATACATACAAAACATCATAACAAGTAGGACACATGTAGTCACCTAGACAGAAAACACATAATATTAGATACAGATACCAAAGTTTGTCAGACAAATTCTATTCTGTTGTAAAAGTACTTTACAAGTCACAGCATTTTGCTAGAAAAATATTTTGAAATAAACTATTATTGATAAAAAGTACACAAATTTTGATTACAAATAACAAAAAATATTTTTTTTTTAAAGCGAGAGCAAATCAGATTTTACTACTTTGCTCACCACCACATCTGACCTATACCAAAAACAAGGAAAAACAAACAGAAGCAAAACCTAATTATATTACATTGTGTAATATACATATTTTGTGAGTAATAATTACCTGGTGGTTTAGGTCCACGTATATGTGGTCCTCGTGGGTAGAACCACCATGGTGGTGGTAGCCGTCTTGGTCCAAAACCATCGGGTCCATGTGCCGGCGGTCCTTTAAATCTCGGTCCGAAACTATCGCGTGGTCCAAAGAAGTCAGGTGGTCCTCTTCTCCTATCATTGAAGCGATCACCGCCTCTTAGTAATGCATCTCTTGAATGCAAGAGTGGTCTTGGTGGTCCATCGTAATCAAGCATGGGACCATCAAAATCTCTTGATGGCCCATCGTAATCTCGAGCTTCATAATCAGCTTGCCCATCAAAATCCATATGCGGAGGACCTTCAAACTCGCGAACTCGATTTTCATATTCAAGCGGCGGACCTTCAAAGTCCTGTCGTCGTCGAAACCGATCACCAGTTTGCTCATTCTGATCAGTTGCGTTAAATGGAAATAATGGACGATCAAGTAATGGCGGTGGGTGATCCTTCTCTTCACGAAACGAACTATCACCAGCCATCTCTCTTAACCGATCGTTTAACGCTTTTTCTCTATCGCGACGGTCATCTCCACGTCGATTATTATCACCCCAACGATTAGCTCGTTCGCGTCTATCTGCTGAACCACCGCCACGATCATCCCTATCGCGTCTATCATGACTATTTCGACGATTTCTGCGATCGCGATCTCCCCTGTCCCTATCACGACTGGTATTTCGGCTTCGTTCGCGATCATCCTCATGACGACTGTGCACGCGTTCGCTGCCACCGTTATAATCATTTAATGATGAATGATCATTCGATTTGTTTAAACTATCTGACTTATCAGCATCCTCCATTTCAATATCCATATTATCTTCATTATTTTGTGATAGAGATGATAATGGTGGTGGTTGTGGCGGTATCATACCAAACTGTAGCAATTGTTCCGACATTGAAGTGGGTAAACCGTCTTGGCTTTTATCCAAAGATGGCATTTGTGCTAAAGGTGGATGTAGTAGCCCTTGACCAAAAGGCGATCCAATTCCCAGCAACGTATTTTGCATTAATGTACTTTGTATGTTAGGTGGTGGCACTCCCATTGGTACATTCGGTAACATGCCAGGCGGCATACCCAGCATACGATTATTTAGTTGGAATGACGCAACTAGTGGCAAGGTCATAGGAGGCGGTTGCAATAGACCCGGATTTGGTACTGGTGGGGGCTGGCTGGTATCAATAGCTGGAGCGCCTTCCGGCATTTGAATAAAACTATTCGGATTCTGCAAATCAAGCTTATCTGCTTTTATATTAATTTGCGCCAATTTTTCTTTCATCCATTGCGGCGCTGTATCTTCATCGATCATGCCACCATCTTCCAGCATCTCCAAGTCCATATCTGGTTTTAATTTTGAATAAGGAATGTAGGAGACTCCTAAATCACCTTCCCAATAATCTTTTAAATCTTTTCCTTTTACGCCTTTGCCTGGTGCCCATGCCAACTATTTCCAAAATAAAAGAAAAAAAATATTATATTCAACAATTCAATAAAACGTAGTTTAATTCACTGACCGTAATAGCTTTTGAATGCATTTTATGATTCTTCAACTTTGCTAAACAACGCGCAGCATCTTGACGTCGATGCATGACAATAAACGCACAACCTCTCGGTATAATTAAATCAATACTGACAATTTCACCAAACTCTCCAAAAGTATCTGATAAATCTTCCTGATGAACTAATTTTGATAAATGTCCCACCCACAATGTTGTACTGCAAACTAAACAAAGGAATGAATTTTTAATAGATTTATCGAAAAATTAACTAACCGCTTAAATTGTCTTTCTTTATAGGTGGCAAACCTCTCTTTCTACGTTCCTTCTCCTTCTCTCGATCCTTTTCCTTTACCAGATCCTTATCACGATCACGATCTCTAGATCTGGATCGATACCTACGCGATCTAGACCTCGAACGCGAGCGGGATCTAGATCTTCTGGAACGACGATCCCGATTTCGGCTATCACGTGAACGATCCTTGGACCGGCTGCGTCTGTTACGGCGATAACGATCTCTGGAAGGACTGCGTGAATCTCCACGATCAATGTCGATCACTTCAATATCATCATTTCCACCAACGAATTCAACTTCAGATTCGGCTGCATTATCGTCCTGTTGGTTCATCATCAATTCGTATGGCTGCGGTTTGTAACCTGGAGGAGGCTGCGACAAATCAGCGCCAGACGGTAGGAAAAAGTTTGGTAATATCGCTGGCGAATTGGTGCTCCCCGGTTTGAATTCACATTCGGATGCAAAAGGTAAATTCTGTTTAATTAAATTTAAGCCTAATTAATATAAGATACTTAAAAATTATTTTTAAAATTACCGGAACAGTTTGAGCTAAATGCTTATCAAACTCCTCCTCCTGCTGCTTCATTTCTTGCAACTTTCTCAGCTTCTCTAAGTCGAATTCTGGATGTAATCCTTGATTATTAACAATAGATTGCTGTAGAGTCTGTAATTGCCGCAAAACTTCTGGATTTGACAACAAACTGCAAAAGTTAAACAAATTTCAGTTGTTTTACCCGCGATCCATCACATACTAGTTACTTACATTGCAAGGTGCGAAAGTGAATTTTTCGGCCAAAGTTTTATTTATTATTATTATTTATATTATAATTATTTAAAACCTTCGAGGGCAGACAAATAACTTCGCACCGTGCAATGTTTTTCATACTACCGTATTTATATTTATGTAATTTTTTAAGTAAAAAATAATTTTAAAAAATATTAAAATCAATTAATACGTGCTTAAAAATATAGAAACCAAAAATAAATAAGATCACTTGATAAATAAACGTTATAAATATTACTATATTCATTAAAGTGTTAAGTTTGTTGTCAAAATTATTGAAATATGTTACTGGCTAGTTAAGACACTTTCGTAGTAGGGACTATGAAAACAATTAAGATAAATTAGGATACAAAATTGTACGCGTCAGTAAAATAGACTAGAGATTTTTTATAATTTTAAGGGATCGCTGTTATTGGCAACATCTTGATACAAATAATCTGAAAGCCTAAATTCTAAGATTTCGCATAGTTAACGGCAAGTACTAAAAAATTCCTTCCCAGGCGCCCGTGGACACTAAGTTGCCGACTCCAGGTCTAAAGCGTTATTTTGGCTTTAAATGTTGAAATTAAAGCAAATAAAAAAAAAACGGTATATCCGCATACGGTCGCTATGACCGCTCACGCTACAAATCGAGTCAAATAGTACAAACGCTATCGGATGCAAGACGGTCTGTTAGACCGTTCACGACAAATAAAGCTAAATAGCACCTACACCATTCAACTTTAATGTTTTACGTACAACTTATTTTTATTAGCACGTTTTTGAGATATACTGATTATTAGATGAAATTGTTTGTCGAAGACGATGCTATCCTACGCCGCTAAACTTATAGATATGTACTTGATTTTCCAGGACGATGCTAATTTAACCGCGAGACACGAGCCTAACGTAGTCACTTGTTGCGTGCATGCATGTGTTGTGCCTCAGTTGATTCTACCACCTATGCAATATGCAATGCGCTGTGAAGGAGGTGTCTTGATAGATGCATACATATATTACGAGCAGGCTTATACATAGTTGATTGTCCAGATCGATGTTAACCTGGCCGTGCATGCTTGCATATGTTACGCGCACTTGATTGCACCACCTGGACTTGGACGATTAATATACTTGGTAGCTTGCTGCATGCATGAGATTTAATATTTATCGGTCTTTCAGGCCGCTGAGCGACCGATCGCCGTTTAAAAGAAGAATCTAAAATATTTACCTGCCAACATTATCAATCGCAGAATTATTAACAGATGTTTTTGGCGATTGATGTGATGGATCCTCATCGTCATCACTACCATAGTCAAAATCAGCTGTCAATAATTTACGATCGAAGTGAACAGGTTGTCCACTATCTTGTTTAGCACTTCCATCGCCACCCTGCTGACGCATTAACAATCTATGCAGCTGTTGCAATTGGGCGAGTGTATTCGGATCCAAAGTATTCTGTACCAAACAAAAATAATAACAATAAGCAAATAATATACAATAAAAGTCTAAATAAGTTGTTCGTTAACAGATTCGTTGATAATACGCGCTATGACCACGTAATTTACAAAATATAAATATTTAAAAAAAAAATACAATTATTACAGATTTTAAACTACTTAATATAAATTAAATTGATTTTTGTTAATTGCTTCTCTAATTCATCATCATCTGAGTGAGTAAGTGGAAAATAGATTTCGGTTTGCGTATACGTTTGTAGGGGATTGCGTGCATGTCACCGGAACGTCGCTTATATTCCATCATATTTATATGGATGTGAATTTTGATTTTTGAATTGTATGTACCGTATTATTAGTAATGCCTCCTAGTTGGGCCAATGTGGCCGGATCGGACGTCGAAGGCGTCTTCGTTGGTGTCTTCTGTAGCGCCGGCGAACCTAGTTACGAACAACTTATTTAGACAATATGTCTACAACTATACAGTATGCCAAACTTATTTACATTTTCTTATAAAGAAATTCAATATAACCACATTTCTTATATTTAATTAAAATAAAGAAAAAAAATCAAAATAATAACTTAGTAACTTACCTTTAATGTCATCAAAGCTGAAAATGATTAATATAAGAGCATAATAAATATAAAATTAAATATAAGCCGGTTATTATGATTAATTTCAATGAATTTTCTTTATAATATTGTTTAATCAGTTGGCATACTGCACCTTAACGTAATAATACAAGAATGGAAAATAGAAAATCAACAAACCTTTCATGTTTGCAGCTTGTTGAGCGATACCATTATTTTGCAATAGTAATTCCTTATGTATCGGATGATTTGGATCAGCTAAATCAAATAAGGGTTGAATTACATCGGGCGCAAACACTTGATTCTTCTGCCATAGATTCAACACTCGTATAACTTTACTCTAGAAAATAATTACCCAATAATCACATCGATATTGTTAATATAATATTATTGTATACTTTATCTTCTGGAGGGCATTTGAATAAATTGACGAATGTTTGTTGCATATTCTTCGCAAATCTCGGTGCAAAAACATCTTTGTCGGAACCAAATTGATGTCGTGATTGACGGACAATTGAATCTATTACATACAGACCAGGCACTTTATATTCCGGTTTGCATTTCAATATGAACTTTTCGACGCTTTGTACAACATGCTTGTAGAATTTTATGGCTTTTATTGCTCCTCTTGTAAGTGCCGTCATCTTTGCCTTCGAAATTGGTGGTTTAACATCGTAGAGCGATGATAGCTAAAAAATACATTAATAATATCTTTCACATCATGGTACATTATTGATGAAGTGTATGCGGCGTTTTGTAATATTATTGCTTAAATTTAACAAAAATCGGCATTTTTAATAATTTTATGTGTGTAATGGAAAGCATATTCAATGAGGAATCTATGTAGCGCATTTTAAGCCTACATATTTCGTTTATGTTAAATTTGTGAGCGTAGCTTGGGTTGAATGTCAAGTTAAGGACAATGTAAACACAATATTTAATTACCTCTGCATTAAAAGACTTCACTGCATCCATTTTTATAGACACTTGAAACGATTAGACACTATAATGTATAAATCAAGCACACTTTTTACCAATACCTTGTATTTTACATGAAAATATTACATTAGTTTATCTACACAACACGCCATTTTGGTGAGCATTATCTTATGACGTAATAACGATTAGGACGCTCACAAAAGTTTTTTTCTCATTTTTAATCATTTTATATATTTTATTGCATTAATTATTACTTTTTAATGTCTATAATACTTTAAAATTATATTTACTAAAAATATAATAGTTTATATAGTAGTATTATTCAATCTAAAATTGAAAATTTTAAATTTACCGCTTTCAATCAGGTTCACCAACTTATTTTTGCATACGCCTATAAATTTAAAGAATATGCAACTCTATTAGCTTGATCATAGAGAGAGCTTGATATCAAAACTACTATTTTTTTATTAATAATATAAAATTTATTTAATTGGCACTTTTAACAAATAACAAATTTATTTCAATTTCCAAATTGCTTAATAGGATATTTATCTTTATGAGCATCTACATGGTTTTTCATTTCGGCCATTTGTTCACTAAAAGAATATTAACCGATAGTATAAAAATGTTGAAATTTAATTAGACTTACATTAAATGTTTTGGCATGTCTTTATAAACGTCTGCAAACATTTCCTCCCATTTTGGTTTAGGACGCTTTTCAGCAGCTGCAAATGCAGTCATTACATTCTTCTTTACCTCATTTTTCCACGCTCTATCCATTTCTTCATTCCACATTTCATGAGCCTCCATATACAAACGCAATTTACTAATGGGGGATTGATTCACCTGCCAAGTTTCAACTTCTTCTTTTGAACGATAAGCTGTACTATCATCAGATGTTGAATGATGCCCAACTCTTTAGAAGTAATTGTAAATATTTGGCAAGCAATTTATCAAAGTGATTACCTGTAGGTCATTGCTTCAATGAGAACTGGCTTATTTTCACTCAAAGCATATTCTTTCGCCTTTTTAGTAACATTATACACAGCAAAAACATCATTTCCATCTACACGCAAAGTATGGATGCCATAACCAGGTCCTCTCGATGCAATACCATCGCCTCTATACTGATCCATAGTCGGTGTAGAAATTGCATATCCATTATTACGACAAAACATGATAACTGGACATTCTAATGTAGCAGCAAAATTGAACGCTGCATGTGCATCTCCTTCAGAAGCAGCGCCTTCTCCGAAATAGCAAATCACAATGCGATTTTTGCCTTTTAATGCATAGGCAGCACCAACAGCTTGCGGCATTTGGGTGCTTAATGGACTAGATATAGTAACAAAATTCAAATTCTTTGAACCGTAATGCACAGGCATTTGACGCCCCTTTCCCGCATCATCAATATTACCATAGCATTGATTCATAAATTCGATTAATGTAAAACCTCTCCATACTAAAACTCCCGCTTCACGATATTGACCGTAAACTATATCTTCGATTGTTAACGCCGCTGCACTTCCTATATGACTTGCCTCTTCACCATAATTCGTCATATAAAACGAAATACGACCTTGGCGTTGAGATTCATATAAGATTTTATCCATAACATTCAATTGGGTCATATCTTTATACATTTTTAAGATAACTTCTTTTGGGAGTTTGGGATCGTGTGCGGAATTGATTATTTTGCCCTTTCCGTCCATTACACGATAGACTGGTATAGGGGCATATGTTTGCGATGTAATGAATTCCAATTTTTCTGTCCATGTTGTACGAGCGCCAGGAAATGCAGGCTCCGTTGAAAAATGCTTGAAATTTTATGAAGTTAGGTTAGAATATATTCGCTTAAAATTAACTTACTTTAGATAAGAAATATTGATGATTTCTGAACAATTTCTTTGTAAAATTAAGAACATTCTTATTTAAAGCCATACTGTCACTATCTAATCTTAAAAAAATAGATCAGTAAATAGAAACGGGTTGCGTTTAAAGTTATTTGACCTTCAAGCGCATACTTTATCAGTTTTTTTGATTAATCCATATTAAACATCTATTAGCAGCATATGCAAATGTATGACGTGTAAAATGTTTATTTAACAAGACTTTTTATTAGAAAATTTACTAAAGTACGTTAAGTATACAAAAATATTAAAAAAAGAATCACAAAAGGATCGCTTAATATATCACCTATAAATACTAGCTTTAGCTATTTTTGAAATGGTTACATAAAGAGATCATCTAATTAATAAGTAATTCGAAATTTGTAAATATTTTCCAATGGTTGCGTTCATGATGAATTTGCCAGAACGCAGCCAATTGACAGCCTTTGGATTTGAATTTTCGTTTATCATTAATATGAGCATAAGTTATTGCTTAAATTAGGATTCATATAGATCACAGTATAGTTAATAGATTGTCGTTTTTATTCCGTCATTTTTGGATTTGGAATTGGAATAATACAGGCGCCAGCTCGTCCAGTTAGCAGTCGTGCCAATGAGGACCATTTATTGGCTATTGGATCGTATTGCTCGACAGTTTGCAGATAATGATTACCATCATATCCACCTACAGCTACAATCTTATCACCAAATAGACACGCTGCAACTGTATCACGGTTACTTGACAAACTAGTAATTGTTTCCCATGCATCATCAGTACCTTAAACAAATCGATTAATTTATTTATAAATAGCAATTTAGGATAAAGTTACTTGGATCGTAACGTTCCACACAACCAAAACGAGATGACGCAGGGTTATTAACAGGCGCATCGTGTCCACCAATCGCATATAAATATCCATTTGCGACCGCTAAACCTAAACCACTGCGACGTCGCCTCATTGGCGTGCATTCTGTCCATTTATTCGTGTGTGGATCATAATATTCGACAGCGCGTAGACAAGACGCACCATCACGTCCACCTACAGCGTATAATTTGTTTCCAAGAACAGCGATTCCTGCCGAACAGCGCATATAATGCATGGGAGCGACGTGACTCCATGTACGCGATGCAGGATCATATCTAAAATGAAATTCGATGTAAAGCAATCGAAATGAATTAAAACTCGATGTTTTAGTTGCGAATTATTCACATTTATGATACAAGGGGTCCCATAATTCAAGACCTGATTCTAACTATTAATAACTTATTTGATTGTGAATCTTTTTCAATTTTTTTTTAACAGAAAATATGTGCAATTTAATCAAGAATTTATGTGGTATGTGTTATGGCGGTCTCTTGCATAATTTGATGTTTAAAACTTAAATACAATAAATCTTGATTAAATTGCCTATATTTTGTGATAAAAAAATTATTCACAAACAATAAAGTAATTTGTAGTAACCTTATGATGAGTCCTATTGGATTGAATAAAGTTATTCATGATTAGAATCAGGTCATGCCCTGTATAAAGGTTGCGGTTTCGTGTAATTTTATTTACCTTTCAACTGTATTCAAGTAACTCCATCCATCGTGTCCTCCAACAGCATAAATTGCGCCACCAAGTACAGCCACCCCGACACCATGTCTATGCGTATTCATCGGAGCTAAATGCGTCCAGATTCCGCTCTCTATATCCAAACATTCCATCGATTGCAAAGTTTTTAATCCATCTCTTCCTCCAACAACTAATAATTTATCACCTAACAGAGCGCTTCCAAATTGCAAGCGCCTTCCACTCATATTGTGCGCCAATGACCAACTATCCGTTCTCGGGTCGTATGTTTCAATCGTAATGGATCCCTTATTTCTATCCATTCCTCCTATAACTAATAAACGTCCAAGAGTTGCTTTTCTAGGTCGCGTCCATGCGGACATCATTTGTATGCGTCTTTCTGGCAATAAATGCCATTTCATTGCTTCCATGCATAGCTTCTGACAACCAACATCGTCTCCCACCATATTCTCAACATTATCAATCAAAAAGGCAGGTGTGAGTAGCGGCAGTTTAATAAGTGCTAGTAATTTACTTATAAATTCTTTTCGATTAGTTGAATCGAATTGTACCCAGGTCATTAAGGCGTGGAAAATGTGCTCTTCGGAGGGCACATTTAAATCATCATTCGATAACAAATTGACCATTTGATCAACTGTTAATAGCAAAAATTCTTGATTTTTAATAACCTGAAACAATATGAATTAATGTTGTGCAAAATGTGATTGAATATTCCGCAAACCTGCATAAAATATTGGCTTGTGTAAGAATTGGCTTCCTTGAATAAACTAGAACAACTTTGATGCTCAGCAAAAACAGCTATGCCTAAACAATTGCTTGGATGCAATTGATTTACTAAAAATCGTGAACAAGCTTCGGTTACTTTTGTAAGTTGCATCAGGCAAGTAACTTGGAGTAAAGTCTCGACATTTTCTTCTCTTATATCAATAGTTCCTGTATAACAATAATTCACAATCGCTTGTAATACATCTCCGTTAATATCACTCAAAACAACTTCGTTTTCTTCTGATTCTCGCAGATTGCTTGTAAACATTGCAGCGAAATATTCGCTGGCTGCTGATAACACCAACCTATGGAATATTATCATGAATTATTTATGAATTTTATGTAATTTGAGCGCCATACCGATGTGCTGGAACTTTCCTCCCATTGTTTCCAGCTACTAAATTAACATCACATAGTTTTCCAGTTTGTAGATAATGATTCATACAATTTAGACTGTTTTCCGCATGTCCATCGCATCGAAATTGTTCGTCTTGTGACGTATTTGATGTTGTTGAAAATAATGAAAAGCGACTTGTATCTCTAGGTAAACTTTCACTGCTTGATTCTTTATTGGTCCCAACCGATTCTTTTGATGATGAATTATTTATTGTTTGATTTAGTGAGTTTGCTGTTTGCATTGTGAATGTGTAAATTATTAAGGACAAACTGAATGCAAATCGATTGTCTAACTAAATGAAACTTATAAATACATGAGAACTTATTTAGTATACAAAGAACAGTCAATGAACTGAATGTTTGGAATGTTATTATGTATTGACAGTTGACTATTCTCTTAATAATTAATATGGCGGTGCTACATCTGAACTACCAATGAGCGGGAAATACAAAAAGAGCATTTTGGTTGGAAATGTGACCGACGTCCTTAAATAAAAACAACTCGTGAAAAAAAAATTCATGTAAAAATAAAACGAAGTGTATTATGAGGTTTAATACAATTAATAAGTAAAATGGATGGGTTAGTTAAACATATTTATTTTAATAACGTATATATTAATACAAACTCATATTTATGAAATTATCTATGTTCATTTGTCTGATTTGTCTGATTTTGTGCCTGGTTCTTCAGCGGCAGTAGGCAATTGCGCCTCGGACAACATGCGCTGCGCTTTCTCCTGATCTGAAACTTGCTGCGATGGCATAAGCTTGACAGGCTCAGGAAACGGATTCGCCAATCTGGATTTCTTTAACGGCATAGTAAGACTCTTATATGTTTTTGATGTGTCGAATAGTTTACGTTGTTTCTTAGCTGCTACTGCCTCATTGGAATCATCGGCTCCTAAACGTGCACATAAATAATAAAAAGATTAATAAAATTATTTTAGATATTAAAAAAAGAAAATAAGAAATTACTTGGAGTTGGTTCCTCCTTCTCGACCATCGCTTCCTGTTGTTTTTTCTCGTCATCTGAGGAGTGTACACTATCTGACGCAAATAAACGTACAATTAGATGGGACGGTCTGCGTAATAATTTTTGTAAATACACAGCCATAATGGTATTGAAAACACGCAACTGTAATATTCGAGAATTAAATTGTAATGTCAAAATAACAAAAAACAAGTTGTGAGATATTGCCATGGCAATCGCCACGCACTTGATCTATACGCATAGAAAATGCAAAATTATAAAAATTTTTCTCAAAGTATTCTTGTTGTGTTGTGAACAGCTATCAGCTTTGAATTTAGATAAGGCTAAGTGCACCCTTCAGAAAAACTTCATATATTACATAGTAATAGTAATAGAAAAATTAAAATTGTAAATATAAAAATAACTTTTTTTTATATTTTATATATTGTTATTGCTAATTACTTTGTTAGAATGTCTAGGCAGATTCTTCTAGAGGACGATACTCAAGATATTAACCAAATTTTCATCGCTGGAATGAAAAAATTGCTCGCGATCGGGTAATTATTCATTCAGACTTTTTATCAAACATTTCTTATATGTATATGTAATTTCAGTTAAATTCTACGAATATGTATATTCCGCCGCAGCCAGTACCTCCTCCAGCCGAAGACGTTTCAGCCCAAGGATGGAACATGCAGATTAATGTAAGATATTTTCTATAAATTATACTTTTATTGAAATTAGTTGTGTGTAGAATGAAGTAGCTGAGGATACCGAACCAGCGCAAGTAGAAGATATGCAGCTAGGCCGTCCAACATCCTCTAAAAGACCTCCAATTATATCGGGTAATATTTTATTTTTATATATTCAATTATTATAGTGGTGAGTTTCTATGTTAATTTTCGTACACAAAAAAATTCCATTCAATTCTATATATGTTCTTATATGTTCACAGGAATCAATCGAATGGNTTATCTGTTTATAGGAATACAGGACATTAATTCAATGGAATGGAAATCATACTTAGTTACTTGGTTGCAGATGAGATGGAAATTGTTGCGATGTGTCTTACAGAGGATGTCATGAATCGTCAAACGGATATTATTTAGTTAAGTACAATTTTTTGTTTTTTTTGTTTTCTCTATTTGTTGCAGACTGGGTTAAAAGCCCCATCCCGAAGCCGTTAGTTCAAGGAATGACGCCTGCATCATTGAGTAAGATTACTCAATGCATGTACATAACTGGACGGCGAAAAGTTTTTAACTTGCTATCCACAGAGGAGGTAGCGCAAGCATAGCGAGACAATGCTCTAGTCTTCCGGGGCTTGTCTTGAAGCTGCGCATTTGCTGAATCTGCTATAGCTTATGGCTGTAGGTATGGCTGAACTAATGGCAACGGCTAGGCCTGGACACCAAATGTGTTGGTGTCTGGGAAATTAACGACACTGATGGTAGCTATGCCCTATAGGGTGGTGTTAGAAACAAGCTACAAACACACACACACACACACACACACACACACACACACACACACACACACACACACACACACACACACACACACACACACACACACACACACACACACACACACACACACACACACACA
>JAODFZ020005149.1:0-36157 GCA_027574845.2 Deinopsis erosa
CCGGGATTCGATCCTCGGACCTCTGTGTTACTAGCCAACTGCCTTAGCCAGTAAGCCACCGATCATTGAATGAAAATATGTAGTTGAAACATATATTTATATGAATATTTGTGGCGGACTTTGAAGATTTTACAAAAATCGAGTTGGAGATTTCTCCAAGCCCAAACACTTAGAAAAATCTCGGACTCGATTCCTCATCAAAATTTTTTGAACCAAACACAAAAATCGAGAGCTCCATTTCTTTTCAATGTTTTTATGTTGTTTTATGTTTGTTAATATTTACCTATAGAAGAGAAATAAATATAAATAAAACGCTTAAGTTAAATTTAATGTGAGTTTTATTTTTGCACACACCAAAATACAATTGTTACATTTTTGTTTTACTTCTGAATCGTATGAATCGTTCGAATCCAGGTCGAAGCATTTTTTCTTTCGGTCACCCATCCATTTTCGAAACTCGTTGCTTAACTTTCAATCAGCACCAGCACTTCATTCTTCTGCCGTTGCTGAAAGAATTGAGCGAAAATTGAGTCGATGAAATTTCCAAGCAATTGGCTTGGAAATATTTTTCTTTCGATTTTTGTAGTCTCATCAAAATCTATATAAATAAAAGTGTCAACTACATATTTCCATAAGTAAGCATCGGCTTAGAGGATAGAGCACTGGCTTGGAAGAGTACAGGTCCCAGGTTCGAATCTTGGTGGCTCAATTTCTTTGGATTTTTTTTTTCTAAAATAATAAAATTAAATAATAATTCGAGTGTGCGATGGCTTGCCGGCTGAAGCAAAAATTTTTTAGATTTTTTTATTGACAAAACTTTTAAGAAAGGTCGCTAGATGGCACAAAAAGTTGTGACGTTATGCAACCATTTTTCAGGTGAAATAAAAAAAAGACAAATATTTCTAAAAACATAAAAAAATCGGATTTACACCGACTCGATATGCGTCGTTAAAAATTTACATCGACTCGATATGCGTCGTTAAAATTCACATAGACTTGATTTGCGTCGACACAGGTCCCAGGTTCGAATCTTGGTGAATTTCTTTGGAATTTTTTTCTTCTAAAATAATAAAATTAAATACTGAATTCGAGTTTCTCTTAAAATTCTTTCCTTGCAACTAAGGTTACCATCTTTTTCCTTAAAAATGATTTCTTGCAACTAGGGTTACCATCTTTTCCCTTAAAAATCGTTTCAATTCAATTCAATAACGAATCTGATTCATGAATTTTGTCACTTTTTGGTCTTCGTTGAATCCATCAGATTCCACAATGAATGAAGAGATTCGATATTAAATCGGACGTCACGTACACTACGTTTCGATTTAAATCTTAAAACTCTTTTCATGCAACTAGGGTTTCCCACTTATAAAATTATTAAATTATTCATAATTAATAAAACTATTCATTTGCAATGCAAATAAATTAAAAATAATCAAATTGATCATCAATAAATATTATTTTAAATCAATTGTATTGAATGTCTGATGATGATAAAATCTGCATACGATCGTAATGCTATATAGCATTGTATAAGTTAATATTAAAGTTCAGTTCAGAAAATGAAATCCGTCATTTCTGAAGTGTCTAATATATTTCATAATTATTGTGTTGGATCTCTCGCTGCTGCCTGCCAGCTCCTGGCAATGAATTTCTCGCGGAATACCGAGGTAATTATATATTGATAAATTGAAATGGAGCTTTCAAAAGGATCGCGCGCTGTTAGCAATAGACAACAGTCTCAACGAAAATGCTTTTCCTTCATACTTTTCAATTGCATTAAGAAAGTTCGCGTCAGAGTTGCTTCACTTTACTTTACGTTTCTCTTTCTGTTTCTATGCCCTGCAATCATTCTACCATGGACTTTGGATTACAAATATTTAGTTTTTATAAATTTTAAAAGCTTCATTTACAGATTGCATTTCGAATAATTAAAGCAATTAATGAAATAAGTAAAAAGTTTCATTCCAATTACAAATATGAAATTTGAATTTATTTATTTTTGAATTATGAATAATAAAATAGAAACGTTTTGTATTGTGCATTTAGATTTAAAAATTCTTGTTTTGTTCCTTTTTTTTTAAATGAATGAGTATGTACGTGTCATTAAGTTGAACGGTAGAATGTTGGCGTGCCAAACTTCATAAAGTTCGCGCTCGTGGCATGTCAGTGTCACTTAGAATCAATGCGCAATTGTAATCAAATGTTGTTGCTAAGAATTGATTGTGAGCATAAAAGCAGAAGATAGAAAGAAATAAAAATGCAGAGAGAATGTTGTGGAAAAGGTGTGGTTCGATTAAAACTGAGATCTACAAATCTCATTTCAGTTTTGTTTCCTGTCATCCAGACCTCGAATAGTTACTGGATGCTGTCTCAAAACGGCCCTTGCGTTGCTCTGGAACTGTCTCTATTGCATCTTACCGGAACTCGCAACTTGGGGACCATTTGTCATAACAGCAGCCACTAACTTCTCTCTTTCCTGCGACAATGAAAAGATTATAATTTCATCAAGGTAGCAGAGCGTGCATTCATAACCCAAAAAAGTTTTACGCAAAAAGAATATTCCTTTCTTTAATGAAACTTTATATTTATAACAAATCAGTATTTTAAGTTTTCAGTTCCTTTTTAATTGAATATATTGTAAATAAGTTGAGATATTTATGTTTGGTTTTCTCTAACATCAATTTGTATATTTTATATCAAGAAAAGTTATGTAATTTAATTGGAATTTGAAACAACTATTTAGTAACTAATAAATCAATGACATGTAAATGACAATTGTTAGTTTAGCTCCTATTAGTAAAAGTTGTTAGATTTATATTACTTTTATTCTATACAATTTTAATATAAAAGCAAATATTTAGAGTGAAAAATATAATAGAAGAAAGAATTTACAAAACTTTTATTCTAGCAAATTTATTGCATAATTGGTTTCCATTCTGTATTTTATATAACAAAGCAAAATTTTAGTCTAACAAGCAATTAAGAGCAAATACTTATCATTTTATTTAAATTGCTCAGAGTACGCCACTGAATGACTAAACTCAGTTCTTCTCTCTTTAGAACAACCGATACGCGGTTTGCATACGGGGCGCGCTACGTGAATATGTTTGAGCTGTAATTGTAAGTTTACAGATCCGCTTAAATTATTCGCCTCTTGCCTGTTCTAACTGAATTTTGTTTCGGATTAGGTTTGTGTAAAACATTCAGACAATATTGAATGCACAACTTGTTCTATTTTATTTAACTCATATCTTATATACACATCGCATTAGATGTTATGCAATTATTTTAAGCAGCATATTAACTTTGTTAATATAGAAGACGAGTAATAATTTTTCAGTTTATTCGCCTCATTTAGTCTTAACTGCGATGATAGATATTCTTCAACATATCTCTTTGAATGAAGTAACATTAGGATGATGACAATATGTCATCCTAAGCTAGTTTGTTACGAATCTTTTCTTCTGTGAAAGATAAATGGGGTAGTATAGAATGGTGTTTGCAATCAAAAAGTTGCGTGTTGATCCTTCTCCCTCCTATAAAACGCACTAGATATTAAAAATTTTATTATTAAAACAAAAGAACAATCCGACACAACAAAAAGTACACTTGTACGCTTTGAAAGTTGTTTAGAAACTAATTATTAAGAAAAAAGTTTTATTTGGCATGTCACATATGTTTCGCTTCGTTCCTTTTATAAAAACATACATAAATTCTAATACATCAAGCAATATTTGATATTTGAAATAGATTAAATATCTGTTGAATAAGTATTTTATGCGGCGGTCGTTTTAACTTGAATCGTTATTATGAATAGTGTTAGCAATTTATAATGAAATGTAGTTGGTTATGGATTAATTTTCATTCATTTATTTGTATTGCAAACTAATTGCATAACAAGTTTAAATGTAATAGAAAATTGCAGTTTCCTAAATGAGTTTTCGAATTGATTTTAAGATGAAATAGTCATTTTGTAAATTTAGTTTTCAATTATATTTCACACCCTTTATAAGATCATCGATAACTTAGGTTTTGGATGAGAGCAATTAAAGTGGAGTGCTCGTATTTGTTAAGGGTTATAAATATTTCAGCAAGTCTACATTAAGTTAGTAAGGGCTATGAGTTTAAACGTCGAAAGAAAAGGGTTGACGTCACTCAACTTTGAATTTTCATTGTTCATATATAAAATATAAAATTGGTAAGCTTGGTCTTGTATTTGAATATTTTATTACCTTTATAACTTTTTACCATATTCATTATTTATTTTATATTAAGTTTCAATTTGACCAACTTTAATTAGTTACTGCACAGATTAACTATAATCAAATGGATTATTATAAAAAATGATTTTATATATTATTAATTAATTATTTAGCATTGTGCAAAACATTTATAAATCAAAATATAATTATTTACTATATTAATATAAAATAAATGTTGATTTATAAACAAACAGTTTAATTATTAATTAAAAAAGACGAAAAACAGTAAAAGTGTCCCAAATAAACTTTTTTATTAATTATTAATTTCTTTAAATCAATATGTCGTGAAGGTTTAATAAATATAAATTTAATAATAATAAAAACCAATTGTTTGAATAATAAAATCAATATTTATAGAACGTTTTAATTAATGCACCTTAGTATTAAACTTGATACATGATTCTCAAATGTTAATTTATTATAAATATTTATTTGTCATTTAAAAAAAGATATATTTTCGGTATTCATGATGAAATATAAAGTGTACACAAAGGCATTTCTGCCTTTGTACGTTTGCATTACATTAATATTTACTGCATTTTACCCTAAACTCACTTTGCTAACACTACCTCACTTAGATAAATGGATTAACTCTTTCCCTACTTCTTGATAATGTAAGATTATTTATTATTATATATAATAATCAGATAAATACATACGACGAAGTCCGATTTGAAAAACATTCGGTGTTTATAGAAATCAGTGATCTAATGAAAAAATTTATTATTATGGTGTGCTGAACGATGGCCGTGTTCTGTTAAATGATAATGTGTATTAAAGTCAAGAAGGTCTCTGCTAACGTGTGTAATCTTTGTATAAAATTGCTAAATGGCGCAGTTCATTGTATTGAAATAATGAATGTTTCCCAGTTGAGTTGGTAGAACAGGAACGACGTTAAAACAGTATTAGAACAAGATCGCGACAATGCGAAAGGAAAACTAGTGTTGTCGTCGAAAGCATAGACTACTAATCGTAAATATGAAATCGACCAGCCTATACTCAACTATGCCACTTTCAGCTAAAAGACAAGCGGAAAAGCGACCTGTTGCCGCGGTTTTCTCCAATTTCTTGCTCTAGCTCTTGCTTTGCTTTTACTAGGCCATGTAGGTCTTACTACAACACATCATAACAACCACCAACCCCTTTCAACAACTATTATACATGTACTACATTTAATTTGTCAAATTAACAGTTAGAAAAACACATTCTAAACGCTCATTGTGTTGTTATTGTTAATCGATTCTTTATCTCTTTTACTGTTTCTCCCATTCTCCCATTTATTCGAAATGTAACTTAAAAAAGAACAAAAAAATACAAGCATTGTTTTGTATTTTGTATATTTTTTTCTCCTTTTATTTTTTGTTTTAAAAATCATTCATCAAGGACGAAAGAATAAAATAAAAAGCATGAATTGTTCTTTTCAAATTTTTAAATTGTTATGTTGGCATCCGATTCACTCTACTCTAAGAGTTAGTCCATTACTTAAAAATCTTTGCAATGCGAAATGTCACAAAGAGAAGTTAATTCTTAAATTGAAGCAATTGTCCAAGCAATTCCGTTATACGAACGCGAAACGGAATTCTAGTATTTTGAATACTGCGCTTTTTACTTTGAATTTATTACGCTAATTAACAGCCAATGAATTCTATTATATAAATTGATTATATATTTCATTTATTTTATTATACATGCAGAAATAGAAGTGCTTTTTAATAAATGTTATGTTTAAAAAATTTCTAATACTCATCTTATTCGTTTCGTCGCTGACTTTTGGAATGCGGATTGGCTGATAACCGATAAATAAAACTTTCATTGAATTATAATAAAATAGGATTTATACTCATCAATAAATAGGAAAGTCAATAGTAATAATATATTCTGTATAACTTTAGAAACTACTACTTGTGCAAATCCGATTTGAACTGAACCCATCATTGATGTATCTACATATATCTAATGTCATAAATATTCACATGCTGCAGGAGTTTTACTATACTGACTCTCTTTACTCATGCTTCTAACAGTATAAAGATGATTGGATTTTATTATAATATATGGGCATATATAATAATAGATAAAGAATGTACATCTACATTATATACATTAAAATATATTAAAAGTTAAATAGAAATATAAAAATTAGATTGCAAAAAGATCTTCATGATTGCCATGTCCCAATAAACTTTTTCATTCAAAATTATTATTATACAATATACGAAAGGAGGAGGTCAAGAAATTCGAGGAGAGATAAATGACTAAATAATGTTTCTTCATAAGACTTTTTCTCTTCTATAAATCAATCTATTAACCATTAAACAAAAACAATATGATTTTAGTCAAATGTGTCGCTCATTTCAAACACCTGAATATTATTATCGTTATTTATTATTTAATGAAATACTCGTAGTAATTTTGAGTTTATGTTTGATCTCTTTAATATTTTGATTGAAATTTGATGTTATGAAATGTTAGCATTATTTGAAAATGATATAAACTAACAACTAGTAGCATTGCAAACATAGAGACAAGACTAATATTTTATGATTACTTTAGAAGATGTAATGTTTGATCTATCCACACAAACATGTGAATATTACTTGTTTTATTTATTTGTTATCTTGTTTACTTGTTTATCTGTATCTTGGTATATAAATGTATATATGATGGGATGTTGCAGAACACATATAACATTCTGTATTTTTTTTCATTTCCTTTTATTTTGTTACGCTTCTTAAGTAGAATTTTCTTTTAAGAATCATCATCACTCGAAGCTTTTCTTTTTCTCATCACTCTATTGTATTTTGCCATCTTCCCTCTACTCTACCTCCTCCTGCATTTTCTCTCATAATAAGTTGGCTTTAATGTTTTATACAATTTGCTGACTGATGTAATCTCAGTCTAAGCCAAAATTGACACGATGCGAATGTCAATTGTATTTGAATATATACGACTTCTTTTAACTTGAACAAAAAAGCTTTTTGACAGCCGCGAACAACTTTAGTATATGTAATAGGTACTTGTTTAGGACCGTAGAAGTTTAAACGAAGTTAAATAAACGTCGGGTGAAGTTGAAAATAACACAGCAACGAAATAAGAATGAGCGAATAAGGTCTGTAAGGAGGCGGCAACTTTCTCTTACTTCTTCAATTATGTAAATGCACCATCCATTTCTTAGATTCTATAGTATATCAAAGCCTAAAGCATTTTATGCTTATAGTAGCCTATATCCCTAACTTATTCACTTTTATATATCAAAAAAAAAAAAAAGTAAGAAGAACGAACGAATGGAAACCTTTAAATTATCATATGATATATTCTTTCTATTTTCATAAAAAAATTTGCATAAATTATTATAATTTATGTAAAAATTATGTTTATAATTCATCGAGTAGATTAATTATGAAAATATATTAACGTAATTAGTAGAAAAAGTTTGATGAAAACATAGCGATTCGTGTAAACATTGCAAAAAGCGTGTATTCTCGCAGAAACTGGCCCAACTTTGCTTTGCTCGTTCTACCATAGCAATAAGGTGTATAATTTTGCATTTGATTTGCATCCCAGATGTATGGATAACAACATTTTGCTGCTGTGTAAAGTTACATCGGGTTTCGAAATGCCATTAAGTTTCTATGCATATAGAATGAAGAATGGTGATAGTGGTGAGTGGCAATAGTCAACTGACAGACAGGCAGACAGACATCGACAGTATGTAACAACACAGAAAGGTTATATTTTAATTCATATTCACTCCTATGTTTCCGATATAGTTGGTTAGGATATTTTGATTCGATTCATACAAGATCGACCCTTCTTCACTGAACAACACGAACAATCCGCAAACTGCTCCCGTGGTCACCCTTAACTTTCTCCGTTTATACTCGATGGCAATTATGTTAATATGGAATCACGCCATGCGGTTCCTTTCTCTCACTCCCTTTACCTCCCTTTCCCTCCCGCCGTCTCTTTCTTGCACATGGTGAATCAGTCCGACCCTAGAATATTTATGTGCTAATTGAGAGGGATTTCTTATTCGGAATGTGTGAATATCGCATAAATAAATTCTACAGATGTAATATCTTGAACTCCTTCTATACCCAGTGCACCCTTCATATAGCAACCGGCTCATATATTCGTAGTAGTGGTTGATAAGAGAATATAGGAAGCAGGAACGTGATACATGCTAAATTTAAATGCTGTCACTTGTAATATTTTTCATAGTAACGAATTGAAATTCAGAACAGGACGATGATAGTTCCATAATTTTTTGAGTACTTTTACCAAATGTCATCCAGAAAATAAATGATATTACTTGGTTTAAGTTTGAATGCGTAACTCTTTTCCTATTTTATTTAAAATGAAAGAGGAGAGGAGAGGACCTGGACTCACTCATATAACATGCACAAGATGATGATGAAATAGAGACATGTTCATGATAATGTCAAACATACAAACGGTATATAACAATACGAAATGAAAAATTACGCTGACTTAACAATTCTTTCCAATTCGAATCGTAATCCCCGAAAGCATCACTCGTGGTTTCTTGGATGGCTGAACGCAAACAGCCAACTTGTGGTTCTTGTTCCATTCTTTATTTCCACCAAACTCCACAACCAAAAAAAAATACGAAAATTTCATAGATGAAGAGGAGTGCATCCATCTTTCATTCCACGTTTAGATTGATAACTTCATCTATCAGTAAGCGTAAGTAAGTGGGATTTTGCTAATTCCTTTAATCATCTGCAGAGAGTTAAAGGTGAAAAGTGAGTCGGTGAAATGAACGTGCTGAATCGAAGCTTACTTACACGTTCATATTTTGTCCATGGATTATTTCAATACAGACATATATAGAATCCGCATAAGTTTAATATGATGCAGTTAGTTTGATTGATGCGGAAGGAATAATTCGTTTGCAGAAGGTGAGTTTTGAACCGTGAACATGAAAATATTCTCCGGCAGCTGTCCAAACATCAACAACTCCAAAGAAGCGCTGAATTGAGTTTTGTTGAAGCGAACTGAACAAAATTCCACAATTCTACTCCTTTTTTATGCTGTTGTGACTAATAAGTATTAAATCAACGAGCCGATTAATAAAATAATTTCGACTTTTCCTTCAATAAATGAACGACTGAATGAATGAATGAATGAATGAATGAATGGAAGGAATGAATCTTAATCGAAGAACATTTAAAATATTTTCTAATCAAATTACATCTAATTGCAAAATTATTATTATGAAGAGCAGGAATGGAAGAGGACTGATTGTAAAACGATTTTATAACGAGGATAAAAATATCGATAACATGTAAATTGCAGACCAGGCTAGAATATGGAATGAATCAAATGAACGAGCCGCTTGGCAGGTTTATTGGCTTGAGGAGGAACGTACGTAGGGGTGGTGATAAAATGGTTGTTCGTGGGAACAATGTGCCTGGGGACTTGTCTCTTCCAATTCACACGTTGTATGTAGCCTATGTTGTAACTACTACATACTTCATTGCACATCATCGTTCAAATCCAGCAACAATTTACACCTATTCTATACTAAACATTTTTTTCTTTAGTTTTCCTCTCCGTTGTTATTTTATTACCCGTTCGATGTTGCAAAGTAACTTGTTTAAATTTGTTTTTTTTTGTATTATTCTCGAAGCGTTGTGAATAATGAATCGCAAAGAAATTTATTAAGTTGGACTTATTCGTTTTATTATTACTATATAAATAAAGTTAATACAATACAAAAACCAAATAACCGCAGCTTCGTAACTCGATGGGCGCAGCTTTTAGATAGAATAGGTAATTATGTTCAAACAGAAGTCCGGGAGCTTCGTTTTCTCGATTCCATTGGCGTTTAGTACGTGCCGAATATTTTCGTTGATAATTGCGAGTTTGAAAGATAGAACACGGCGGAGGCAACGGCGGCAAGTTTTCTCTTATTCGCTTTATCCCAATCTCCGACCTTAGCGGTACAATGTACACAAAGCTAAAACAGCAACCACCTCAGCCAACATTCATAGCGCGTAAGATGAAGCCAAGCAAAACTGCGAACGTGACTTCGAATAAACTCTCTTCAACAAATATTTGTTGCGTCTCTGAAGCTTTGCACCTGTGAACTGGGTAATAAGCAAAAACTGAAACTGTCTACAGCCATTTTACTTTATACTCATTTTAAGTATTAAAAAAATGAATGAATATGCATAAATCTCATTAAAGACTATTCATAGTGAATAAAATTGAATTTACAACGAAAAAAAAATGTATAGATGGTGAAGGAAGACAGTATGTTGAATAAAAAAAAATAATGTAACAATATGTTAGGGTTGGACTTCGAACAGCGTTTTTGCTCCCTAGACCGTCAGCTATATGCTAGAATCTATAAGAGAGTTTCAGAGAAAAATGTATTTCATTCTATGAATATCAGAATTATATTGGATGACGGCAACGACGACGACAACGACGAAGACGACAACGACGACGACAACGACGAGGACGAAAGAAAAGAAAAAAGCTGAAGAGAAGAAGAAATGTAAAGGCAGTTTAATTTTACGAGCAAATATCTATAAAGCACTGCATACACATTTCAAAAAATGTTAGAAGAGGATGGTAGATGAGTATAAATAAAATTGTACGGCTAGGACGATACGAGGCGACGCGCGAATAGCCTAAGGTGGTAGAGGCGACGGCTCTAAAGGTTTTATCTGGAAATACTCTTGCAGAAGACTGCTTCTTGATTTATTACAAGCTGATAACATCCAACTAGTTACATTTTACTTGCCGTATTTGAAGGGGAGAAATTTTCAATATATCCATACGAATAAAGCGACTATTCAATTGTTGTTCTTTGTCTTTGGTTTATTAAAAATGATTATTATCTAATAAGTTTTTGGTTATGGTGAATTGCATTTCATAAACCCATATAAGATCTCGTCTACAAGATGTATATATAATTTATGGCGCAGATTAAGTGTGTTAACTGGATTCTTAAACCGCTGTGAAAATTTATGACTCGGTTACGTGCGAATCTAAGAGATGGTGCTTGAAAACGTATTACGCCCACCCCCGCCTAACTTTTTTATATAGATTGATATCGTTGTACAATTTTATCCTGCAATTACAAGGACTGCTGCTTTCGTTAGGGAACGATAGAATAAAAAGGAAAAGAAAAAACGTACAATTAATATATATTGCTGAAAAAATTATATAGAAAAGCGTAAAGTATAAGGAGAAAGAAGATTGTTTCGGGTTTTAGGGGTGTTGAAGTAAGTGCAGTTTGAAAAAGTTGTAATTAATTGAAATACGCGAAGGCGTGAGAAGTATGAGGAATCCACATTTTCTATCATTTCATGATCAAGAAGAAAGAAAGTTTTCTTTTATTCTATTTATCTACCTAACCCCCATTTCCACACCTCTACCTCCGCCGCCACCCCCTTCACATGCACAACAGACACATTTCAATTGGAAATAATGTAATACAAGACTTGTCATATATGTATAAATATTGTTTCTTCTTTGCAAATGTTGTTCGATTTAACTTAGCACTCAACAATATTTTTAAAAAGTTTTCTCAATTTATCATTCACTTCTTGCCGATAAATCGATATAAAGAGACCTAAAATTCAGTGTGTCGCGCGCTTTCACATTTTGATTTACCTATAAAGTTGTTATTGTTCAAATTTAATATTTTCTTTTCTCCTCCTTTCTCTCTCTCCCATCCATAACGATTATTTATATATATAAGAGTTAACTGAAAGATATTGCGTGCTGATTGGAATGATTTAGTTAAACCAAGCGAAGTTGGGTGTTTAATGAAATTTGACCCTTCTGACATGATGTACATGTACATGGGAACGTTATTCTGAAGGGCTAGGGCAAAGAAGAGAGATGGATAGATACATACGGCATATAATAAAGAATTTCGCAAATACCAGAACAGAAGCGTAATAAATACATCAGCAGATATATTTGCGGAAGGAATGCTGAAGGCATTTCGTTGATTTAACCCAAGGAATGTCGTCCAGTTGTCGAGACACGTGCTTAATTGACATGCAGTTGTGGCAAGCCCGTAATATTCAGACAATATTCCTAGTTTTAGTTGTAATACGGAATTTGAAAACCAGGAAATTTAAGTTTGCCCATTAAATGGCGTACAAACTAAAGGAAAAGATAGACGACGAGTCAAATCTCACCCAACATCAACTAATTCTTGATGCAATTACACTAATATTATATATTCTGTACATAGATGTATACGTTGATCTATGTATATAGAGAGAGAGAGATCTACTAAATTGAGCATCAAATAATACAATTATTAAAGTTATTTTACTGCTATCTGAGTGAGGCATCAGGACCAGACGCCGCCTAACGCCAACTTACGCCATAACACCCTTCTTTAAAGCCTCTATCGGTTGAAACTTCGAAAAGAATTCTGTGGATATGAATTCTATTGAATGTAAACATTTTTGCTCATATCCATTCAATTTCCAATATTTTTTTCACTGTTTTGCTTTCTGATTTCGTTTTGTTTGTTTTCATATATTAACAAGAGCTTACTGAAAATTCACTCAATTCACTCTGCGCATCTGTTTTGCAATTCACGTGCATTTTAAAATAGCTTTTTTGATATTATTTTTAAATGAATGTTGTCTATTGTATCTACCTATTTCCTATATACTAGAGTACTAGACTACTGTTATAGAGCGAGGGAGTGGATGAGGGAGAAACGAGCTTGTAAAGCTTTACAGATCAGTCAGTGGTAAATTATTTGGCCACATTTGTTATTGATTGTGGCCGGTTCTAATCTGCATTGTGTATTACTGAACAAACAACAACACACTACGTTATATGATAGTATATATATGTATATCGATATGTATGCACTAGGCTCTGAGATTGTTTCGATAATGAGAAGATTATGATGCATACGTGAACTGATGATTGAACACGTGGACCAAATACTAAATACTTAATACCCATACAATAGTAATAATATTACATTATATTATGTGTATACTCTATATGCATGTGTTAATAGAAATAATTATAATTACACTCACTTCATTCACTATTGCAAGTTTTTCTATCAAAAAGTTCAAATGATTTGATGTTCTAGTGACGTAGAGTACTTTTATTGCAACTCCAATCTAACTTATTGCGGCTAGTCATGCAACTACAGCTGATTTGCTTTATTCGATTATTTCGATTATTATTAAATTACAAATTAGAATTTGTTACAGTGGTGATCTCAACTTATACTTCCATCATTAATTCATTTCCCTTTCCTACCTATTCCTATTATGCATATACAAATTGCAATTTTCATACAATTTTTAAATATTTTATAATTAGTTTCCAATTAAACTCTTCATAAAGCTGCAATATTTTCATTTATAGCAATAAATTGATCAATAATATAATAAAATTATTAACATAGTTTATACAAGATGTGAAATGATAAAATAAATGTCAACCCAAAATCTGACAAAGATCTAAACATAAACAATTTTAGAATGTTGTTTAAAAATCTTAAAACAAATAAATATTATATAAAATTTAATAGCATTTTAAATTTGATTGACAGATGTATGAAGATTTAATAGTGTAATGAAGGCTCACATTTTTTATTAATCAATATTCGATTCAAATATTTCATTTTATACAAAAATGTATAGAAATATTTTATAATAAATATCAAATATTATTCAAATAGTTTACTATGATTGCAAACGAGTAATTGAGTAAGCAAAAAAAAATATTTATGAGATTAATAGATATGTTAAATATGCATTATTTAACAATTGCACGCCTTTAGTCCTTCTAGATATGTGTAAATCCTTTTATATTGGATGTGTAGATGTACCATCTGCCAAAGGATTTGCAGAATACATAATGCAAACACTACTAAGTCACACCACCATAGAATGGAAGTGTGAAGATCTCGGATTGTAGACCTCGCAAGTCTGGGGTTGAATGCATAACAAATAACTAAGTGGATATAGAATAGCTAGATGTTGCTTGCTTGCTGGGTATACTATAGCTACCAGTCACTCCAGTCAGTCAGTATTGATGTTGACTGCCATTCAAGATGTGGCCTGATTTACATTATGTCACTCTCCTACATTGTCACTTTAGATCAATTTTGAATAACGAATTATTATTATTAATACTAGGATGGATAGAGCATTTAGCATAAACAAATTTCTATTTGTTTAGTTAAATATAGGCGATATAGTTAATTGCGCCTTCGCCATATATAGATTTAAAAAAATTAATTACAACCAAATCTAAGAAATTATTTCCATTAAATTTTTGGGTGCATTTTGACGCTTATTCGGAGCAGTTATTCATAACAATAAAATTTGATTAATTGTTTTACGTCTGATTTTAACCAAACAATTCTTATCACATAATATAATTTGCACATTTATTAAATAATTAAATTAAAATCGGTAAATAAATGGCGAAGGTCAGTTATACCGTCATAAAAGTCGCAATACCTTGAATGACACTACAACTGAATTGTATTGCACATGTTATTACAAGTAAAAACGAATTTTTGATAAAGTGATTTTTTTAAATTTTTTGATCATCAGATGGGTTGGGTCAGTCGCTTAATTGAATCAAAATGTGCAAGTAGGAAGATTAAGCGTTTGGAGTGTAATTGAATAAAGAAAAATGAATGGAAAATAGTTTCCCTTAAATGTAAGATCTTTCCTTTCATTTTCGTATGCACATGTAGTAGAATATAAGACGGTGTCAGAGCTTGCGTATAGCATTTTAAAAACGGCCTCTAGTGACATATACATTACTATAGAGACTACCAAAAGACACGCTCCATATGTTCTACAATTGCCATTGCTTTGATAAATAGAAGAATCCTCTGATAAATGATATCGCACAAACTCTATACACATTTTATATGAATAAAATAAATCTAAATATTGCTTATGCTTTTTACACTCTGGAGACAGGAATGCCCTTTAGCTAGCATGTCTCCTAACATTCATATATGATAGACCACAAACTGTTACGAATGGAATAAATTTTGCAGATTTTATTCTAGAAAGATGTTTACATTAGCCTAAAACGAAATGTCATAACATGACAGTTATTTGTTTGTTTACCTTTGCTACACTCGTAAATTTCGAAAAGCACTTGAACACTAAATTTTCTTTCCCTCCCTACACATTCCGAAATGATAAAAATCCAAATCTACCATCTTCATGCACCCATATATCATTATATAAATCTAATTAATCAATACCAAGCATACATTTTAAATGTTCTCTTGACTATTGTCATTTTGCATCTTTCTCGACAACCACAGCCACGCCACCAGCGTCAGAAAATGAAAAATTCAGCCACTTTTAGTTAGGAACACGAAATGAATGTTATGTAATGCATAACAAGTAGTTAGCTGAAGGGTTAGATGAGATACTCCTGTGGAATTATAAACTGCATGCGTTCATTCTAAACAAGATATGTATATACAAACATACGCAAATAAGCGTTGTTCATTGCCATTCGGATTCAACTACACAACCAAATATAATACCTAAAATTTACCTAGACATTAAAACTTTAACTGCATCATTCCAACATTTTGCTAGAAATCAAACTAAACATGGATATTTACTATTTAATGGAGTATATCTAATAAATAATAGTAGTAAAATTTAATTAATATTTTTAAACAATTAGTTAGTGTTTTATTGGTATGTTGCGTTTTGTTACTATAATTTCAATTTATTTCTAAAATAGAAAAAGAAATAAATAATTTATAATATTATTAGTAACAGTCTAATTATTATTAATGATTTAATTGAATATGCGCAACATTGAATAGGTAATTAAACATTTTTCAAAAGTTATCAATTGTCAACGCTTAGAAACTGGACAGATTTGTTGTATAATATTAAACTCACAGCCAGCCATAGCATTATTCAATTGTATTTTGTAATTAGCAGACATATTTGACAATAATGATTTGCAATTGGGTTTTGTGAGCTAATTAAATACCATAAGCGTATTATATATGCATGCATCATTATTATTAGCCAACATGTATGGTGATGATTTAAAAATATATTTCAATTATTTAATTGTTGACTATTTCATTTTTATTCATGCATCATGATAAGCCGATTTTGTGGCAAGTGCTTCTTTATGTTTCCCTTCACATCAACATCAAACTAAATTAATGCAATTAAATTATTCATTAACCAATCAACTTATATATGCTTATTACCTAATTATAAGATCAATTTTATTTACATATTCGAATTATTTCACACATTTAATGTCTTGTATGTATAATGTATTCGGAATTTTGAATAAATTTATTTATTTAGTAATCCTATTTAATATTTTTCGTAAATAATTTTTTATTATTACCATATAGGAAAGAAAAAATACTGAACAAAAATGTTTAACATACTGAGCACTAAATTGCGAATTTATAATTTAAACTGAAAAAGATATTAGATCATTTATATTATTCAATTAACTAGTTGTGCAAATAAATTTAAATATTTATATTGTTACAACAAGTAGGCATTGAATTTCTCATTCATTTCATAGTACATACCTATGTATATATAATCCATATGCCGCATCTTTCCCCCTTGAGACAACCCTATTATCAGTGAATTAGTTTGATGCATTTTCTAATTACTAGACAACGGGTTGGGAAGATTTATATTCTAACAATAGAATGAAATGTTCAAGTGTAAAATATTTAAGCTACACACGAGCTTTAGCGATGAGCTTTCTGAGGTTTAACCATTTCCCATGGATTTTACCTGTCTACAACCTATACAGCTATTTCAAATAAACATTAAATTTTCATTCTTATTTAAAATTGATAAATAATTGCGATTCTAATAAATTAGTTAACATTTTGCTACGATTTGATTGATCGTAAAGATTAACAATTTGTTAGGGTATTTTGCAATTCAAGATAGTGGAATGAGTTAAAAATTAATAAATGATTATTGTATAAATTATTATTTATTAAATGCGACAATTTTAATTGAATTTTAAAGATTAAAATCGTTCAATTAAATATTGAAATAGGACAGCTATTTCATTTACACTTTTTAATTGAAACCAACATTTTGTTGTTTTTCAAAAGTATGATGGATGATATAAAGTCATATCAATAAATGATTTTCTAATAAATCTATATTTGCTTGTTTAATAATAAATAACCTACTCTATTTCTCTAATTTAGAAGATTTGTTAAAAAAATTCAATTTTTTTTCAATTTTGGTATTTAATACAATTGTATCTTCAAAGGAAGTTCGAATAATTGTAGCAGTAGGGGTAAAAGACGTGCATAAATTATTTTTAATTAAATATTTTTTTGTTTATATATTAAATTCGAATGAAAGTGTTTATCGTTTTCCGCTAATATAAATCAATGTTATAATGACATTATTGTTCAAGTTTGTTGTGTGCAATTATTTTATTTATTTAACCGTTAAAAGATAATTAAGAGAATGAAAAGGCGAATAATATAAACGTTTTCAGTGGCATAAAGACACGTAACAAAACGATAATATCAGTAAGAGAAAGTGGAAGTGTAAGAGGAAGTATAATACTTCCTTTTTAAAGAAGGTAGTAAGAGTTCACTTTCCGCAATTTGAAGGAATGCTTCTCTGGCTGCCGCCAAAAGTACTAAGGAGCGAACGTTTCTTTTCTCCGTGTGTTGAATGAAATGTCAAGCTGTCAAATGTTAGGTCCACATCCAAAATATCATTCAAACACAAACAAACGCACTAGGAAGTCGAAATGCAATCATTTCTTTTCCATTCTCTTCTTTTTCATCTCATAATATTTTTTTATTTGCAAAAAGAAGTCATTTTCTTTGTCGTCATTTTGTTGCATTTGTTCAAATATGATTAATGCAATTTGATAAATGATAACTTTTAAAGGAATTGATCTATATGTTATTGTTCCAATTTGCTGATTGCAAATTTGATTTAATTCTAAGTTGAAACTTTGCAAATTCAAATCAACCGCGCAATAAATTCAAATGTAATGCGAAAAATAGGAAAAATAATAAACGATCATTTGCAAAATGATTAAATTTCCATTGCAATTTTGTTTTAACTAAAACTGTTTCGTTCGTGTGGAAAAAAATTTTTTTTTATTATTGCATTTTTCTAAACTTGTTTTCAATCATCAAACCAAGAAATCAATATCTGCAATGCCAATGCAATCTAAACATGTTTGTTGCCTATAGCTATAAGTTAAAATGAAACTTATTGTTTAATTAAAAATGGAATATAATCCACTTGCAATCAAACAGATTTAATCATGAAACAAAATTCTTATTAAAATATTAAATTGCTTTAAATAAGCATAATATTATAAAAAAAATATATATTAAATTTGAATTTGGCTATGAGCTAATACATTATCTCGAATGATTGAGTTTTTCCTGTGAGGGGCCGGAGCTTTGGTTGGAGCGCTTGGCTGCAGCCAGCCCTGCGTATAAAAGCGATTGATTGACTGATAGAAAGTTTTATTTGAGTTGTCATTTCAAATGAAATTAAGACAAATAAAATTAGTTATTTTTAAAACGATTTTGGTTTGCTTTGGTTGATTTTATTTGAGGTTTTGAAGCTGTGGAGGTTTATGCTCCCAAATTAGTTGAAACTTCCCTACTAACCTGCTTTGCTGACCATCCAGTCAAAATAATCGTATTTCCTGTGGTACATCCACAATACACATGGTTACACATATACATATGTATGTATATATGTATAAATAAATCGATTTTTCAAATTTTACTTATGTATGTATGAATGAATATTTTGCGAGTGGCAGAACGACCGCCAGCGCACGAACGAACAGATGAAATTTATTGAGAGTTGTTCGATTATTAATGAGGGCGGTGACAACTTATTCAGTTACAGGATATTTGTATTGTTCTAATTCCTATCCAAATATCCGCATTATCTTTTTGGTGTAATAATCAACTTGTCAACATCTATTAAATGATTAAATAACCACATTTAATTAATTAATTTGGGGAAGAGTGAATCAAATGTCAGGAAAATTTATTTACTTTTACTATTTCGCATTCATTTCCTACGTCAATTCAATTCATGCAAATTAGTTTCACTTTCTATATTATTATTATACAAATACTAATTTAATTTATTAAAAAAATTAATTTAAACTTGCATTTTAGATGATCTTATTTAAGTTTCACATTTATTTAATTAAAATTAGTTTCATTTATATATTTTTGATTTGTTGCTGAAATGTTTTATTTATTTCTATTGTCTCTCATTTCGCATTCAAATATTTTACTTAAGCTTTTAATATTTCCATATAAATATATGAGGCATAAAAACATCGTAACTTTAATGCAAGATGATCCATCAATAATCTGCACATATTTCTCTTAAATATTAATTTACTGAGATTACGTAATAAATATTTATTTTATGTGCTTCTCTTTAGAACATATTCAGAACTGCGCATTGTAAACATTTCTAGAATTTAACTTTTATCACCATTTTTTACAGCAATTTATTATTTCTCTTCTCTCTGCCTCTCTCTCATATGTTTATGTATGTCTATGAATATTGCAAGTTATTTGTTGGATTTATGTAAATTTTGTAATATTTACTTTATCATAGTTAATTTATATTTTTAGATATTGGGGGATGCACATTTCTGAATAGGCTCTAAAGAAATGAATAAATAATGTTTTGTTAACTGCACATTGTAAACATTTCTCGAATGTAACTTTTATCGCAATTTTTTTACACCAATTTATTATTTTTGTTCTCTGTTCCTCTGTTAGTGTGTGTGTATGTGTGTTGTTAATATTGCAAGTAATTGTTGGGTTTTTGTAATTACGTGAAATAAGCAACGTGCTTAATTACAGTTAGAAAATTTGTATGTTAGGAGCGAACTTTTTAGGAGAAAAAATTCTATATATAAAGTTCTGTTGATCTCCATACTTTAAAAACTTTATATATCTAAGATGACAACTGCAAGATGATAAAAGCAAACTATATCTTTATTTTTTTATGATAGGAACGAAAATAGGTCGCCTGACAATGATTTATTTCGCATAGTTTGCATTCTAATGTGTGTTACAATAATTAAATGCACTAATGATTCGTTCCATCAAATCAAGTGAATTAATAAAAAAAGAATTCCATTAAAAGTTTAGGTTAAGTTAGAACTTTCAATGATGTCATTTTAATAAGAATGTTATAGTAAATCTACTTTATATTACTGTCATGCCAAAGAACTTTCCAAATTGCAAACAACATTTGTTATCTTTATTTTTATTTACGTAATAATTCTTTTTAAGAATGTTCATTGCGCTTCTAGAAACATGTAGCTTATTCTTGCTTCCTTTCAACCCGTTTATAATCTCATCTCGAATATTCCTCATTAGCCATTTACTTGACTCACTTTAAGAAAAATTCTTTGAGATGTAATTGTGACAAGTGACTAATTATAAAACTGGCTGATTTCACTTTGTTTTAACATAAATCTTCATAGAGATTTTAATATAAAATAAAGATGTGTCCGTATACAAATGATTAGAGAAAAACATAGGATGAGATGAAACTATGAAAGTATGACTCGTTTTACGCCTTTTCATTTAACCATTTCATTTTAACGACACTTAAAATTTAATAAAAATACAGGATCGTTTCACCAGCTGGCGACGTGACTAATTTACCAACAATGCCAACACGGTAATTCGAATCTTTTTCACGTTTTTCTTCTACTTCCGTTTAAGGACGAACTTGCAGCACAACGCATCCCTCGCGTAAAATGAGAATTACGTGCACTATTCTTACCTAATCTATATAAATTTGTTTTACGCTGTATTACATCATCATTAATTCTCTACTCTTTACATACAGACTGCACTGATTGGATTTATTCGATAAACTCTTTTTCTTCTCATTGAAAAATACGGTTAAAACATTTCTAACTTAAATGTTTCATATTACAAAATCCCCTTATTATTATCAAATGTGGTAGAAGTTGATTTATAAGAATTTGCTTATAATTTTAAACTTACTAGGTAAAACAAATTTAAACTTTGTTGGAATATAGCAAAATTTATAATGTATATAAATAAATATATAGAAAATTGTCCTTTATTACAACATTGTCAGAATAAATGTATGGAGGTCTCTAGGCAAATTTTTATTATTAAATCGATATTACTTTTATCCCCTGTCGCGTGGCCCTTAGCGACGGAATCATACCCATTTGCCTACATTGCCTATTTGGCAATTCGACATTGTATTCAATAATCATTTTAATGCATTTTTGGTTAATTTATTAAATGTAAATAATTTTTTTAAAGTTAATAATAAAAATTATGTGTACATACATGATCACAATGAATATTTAATAAAAATAAGAAAGAGAAATTTGAATAAAGTTTGTTGAACATTTAAAAAATAAAATATATTTTTGTTACAGATGGGTTGAAGCAATCAAGCTTCAGTCTTCAATCCGAAATAAAAGTAGGTAAGTAAGTACAGAGACAAGAAAAGTATTTCATTTTCAATAAGGATTTGTTCAAGCAATAACGATTGACTGTTGAATTTTGATTGAATTTGTCGAAACATTGAAAACGCGCGCGTGAAAGTCAATTAGGCAATAATAAAAATGCGATCGAATGAAAAAAAATTGTTTGAAATTGAGTGTAGTAAAAATAAAAGTCTAAAATATGTGTAATCGTTTATTCAGCGTGTGTGTGCATGCACAAATTATTCTGCTAATGGCCCCCCAAAAATACATTACACACATTTGTAGTGCTCGCGAGCTCTGACAGCCATTATGGATGGTGCATGCATTATTCTGCTGCTAACTGGCCATACTAACCGTATTTAATTAATGGGTCATAGATCGAGGATCATTTTATGACTCGTTTTTAATCTGGTTTGTTTAATGTGATTTTATCATTCGTAATTAATTATTATAAAAGGTTTGTTTATAACTTTGTTCATATTAGTGTTAACGTTGTTGTTAATTTTATTCTATTAATATTAAAATTTGACTAATGACTCATTAAAAGTTTATTATTAATTCTAGAACAAAATTTGACGCGTAACGATGCCTTGAAAAAATGATAAAATTTCCTCTCTGTCTCTCTCTCTCTCTCTCTCCGAGTACTTAAATCAGAAATATCTATATTATTTTTAAAATCAAATTAATTACCTGCACTCTGTTTCCGTTCACTTTCCCATCTCCTTCGTTTAATTATACAACTTAGCTGATCCTTTTAATTAGGTAATTTGTTCCTAATAGATTACACCTGAATAATTATGATGTCAAACAGTACAATCACTTTTCTTTGATATTAATACCTAAAAAAATGTTTTACTTTCATTTTTTTGCTTATAGCATGATTAAAGAAGATTTTCTTTTTATTGGTAAAATGCTAAAGTACTAGACAACTAGCATCCATGAAAATGCTCATAAATTTTATAATAAATTCAACAAACAATGTTTTTACAATGTTTTTAAATACATTTAATTATAGATTCAGATTGTTGCATAAATTTGCATTTAAAGCATATTAGATTAATGTATAAAGTTGTTTTGTAATATTAAAAAATATTATAATACCACATAGATAAAAAATATTATGAACAATTTATTATAGAAAAATATTTATTGCTGAATAATTAGTTTCATCACTTTACTAAACACCAGAAGCAATAAAGTTTTTTCTTCTTTATTTTCATTTTATATATTGCATAAAAGCTTTTTATTACAATATTATAAATTTTTAAATATAAACTGATATGTTCGGAACGAAAATAAATGAAGGTCGCTTAAAAGTAAATATGTTAATATTAAAATATAAACAAAAAGAAATTTTTACACTTAAACTGATAAACAACTGCATAAATATTCATATAACGTTAAAAGTTATGTTTATTAATGAAAAATGTTCTAGCATGACTTTAAAATCATTTATTGATTCTACAAAGATAAAAGCAAAAAAGGCAAACAAAATGTTTATTTATCCATTTTACGTAAATTAATTAATCAATGAATGGATGAAGGAAGGAAGAGAAAGGAGATGTGTAAGTTGAAATAAAGGAAATGCTGGTTTTTATGTGCACACTAAGGCATATTCCTAAGTGGGGGCTGATGATTCGTTTTGGTTAGGGTTTGCTTAGGGTGGATTTAGTTAAAATCAAGTTCTCCTTTTGTATGATTCACGTGATAGGACATCTGGTACCCACAAATGCGTTTTTATAACTGTACATATGTACATTGCCTAACCATTAGCATATTAATGTCATTTATTTGATTAATAATTAGTTTGATTTTATAAACCAATAGATGGAGTAATATAAAAATAAATTCTATTGAAATTCACTTAAATTTAGAATGTTAATTATATCGTTTATATGTATAAATATATAAAATTGAATATATAAAAATTTCTATAAAAATGTTTCATTTTATTGTATAGATTTTGTCCTCTTCTATGTATATTATGAAGAGGTATGAGTTCCTTATATAAGGGTCCCTCTTGCATAAAAAGCACTAAGGAACATGTGCTGTGCTTAAAGCTTAATTTTGGATCTTTGGGATAATAAATATGATCCTAGCATAGAGGCAGCAGAAACAATTGCGGTACGCTTTTCCTTCCCAACTTGATATTTATGATTATTTACATTTGAACTTTATTATAACTTAAGGTAAATTTAATTACAAATGTGTTTTGACAGATAAATTAATTTCTAACATATATATTTATTGATTTATATTTCATTAAAGAAAAAATCTTTTGTTTATTTTACAACTGTTTAATTTTACGTTGTTTTAATTGAATTACCGGACGGGATTATTCCTAACACTTAACTAAATATCCCGCTGCACAACACAAGAAATTACGAAAAACATTACAATCTCCTAAATTATTCACAAGGGATGGATGTTTCATAAAATTATCGCTAGCAACCCTCACTTTTTTTCACTGTCGTGCTTTTAGGTTTTAAGTAAAATATTTTATTATTAAAATGTAACATTTCTCAAGTCATATTGAGCATTTATTAATATTTTTGTTGTTTTTGTACGATTTACGTTGATATTTAATTAGGGTAGTTTTGCGGCAGTCCTGTTTTTGTTCGTAGTGGTTGCGAGGGTGGTTGTAACGGTGGCAGCATCAACAGCATTCTAAGTGTTTTTGGGATGTAAGAAAGAAGAAATGAACAAGCGAAACGAAATTGTAAGAATGAATAGATGGAATGATTAGTTGGGGTGCGGTGACCTACGAAAAGGAACAGAACAGTAATAAATGTAATACATTAAAGAACAAAATAAAGCTTTTAATATCGAAATCTAGTAGAAAAAAGTGTATGATGAAATAAATAACGGTTAGGAGACGATTACGAAGCCATTAATTTAGAAAGAAGCATTAACGGGCATTAAATGACACTATGTCCATGAAACGTGCGGATTAACATAGTAAATGGATGAATTCTGAGCAAAAGGGAAAGAGATAAAGCCCCAATGAACGGGCGTTATTTATTCTTATCGGCACATCTTGCTGTATCGCCTGTATCGAAAAGATCCCTTATTCCTTATTGTGAACGAATGAATATCGAGACAATTCTCTTCTACTGCAATATCTGCAAAACTTATTCAACTTTTTAACTTGTCGAATTAGAACGAACGTTTAGAAGCAGAAAACTTTCAGGTTGTTTAAGAAAGATTGAAAGGAAGAAATGAAGAAAACGTGTTAGGTCGGTGGTGAATGTGTGTACGCATACTGTTGACTTACTAACTGCTTTGTTTACATAATTCTACAGCATAAATGCAGATGTACATGTTATGTTGTTATTATTGTTATTACTACTACATACATACATGCGGATACACTCACACATGTGATACTTCCCAACGGTCGTTACTCTTCTCTGCTAACTTCAAATTAATCATTTCCTTACCAACACAGATAGCAACAATAAAATTCTTTTAAGCTATTTACAAAAAAAAATTAAATAATGCTTAAAAATATTCAATTTAATTACATAATTATTAAATATATTTGTGCAAAACAAAAGCGTAGTGATTAAATGAAATATTGTTTTAGGTAGGAACCGAATCCACACTAACCAAAACCACACATTTGGTCAAATTTGTTGTTAAACAGAGAGTGTTGAGGTAGAATTATTTTTGTTAAAATTTTGTTGAACTGCATGTAAAAACAAGTGCACATGTGCCTAAAAAAACTCGTTCATTTTCATAGAAATCAAATATTTCAGTGTCATTTTATTGTGCATCAGACAAAAAGTGATAAGAGTCTGTCAGTTTTGTATATACATTAAGCAATCATTCATTGTTCCTCCTACAATGTAACCACAATGCATTTTTTATTTCGTCTACTAAATAATTCATTTGAATCTAATTAATAAATAGCCATTTGAAGAAGTTATTAATTCGATTATTTATTTATTTAATTGATTATTATTAGTTAAAAATGAATGTGAAATGTGCGCACATTGTAGTAATGTACTGTAATTAATTAATTGAATGGCAATTTTAAAATATTATGCAAATTAGCATACACATGTCATTAATTACGCGTTTGTAGCCAAAGTTAATTTCTCTATGATATTTGATTGTATATCACACATAAAATATATGACAAAAATGTGAATAACGAAGAGAGAAAGAGAAAAAATGAGAGAGATAATTTTAAATTTACATTTGTTCTATTATATACTCACACATTCACAAAAATAAATACATAAAATGTATTTAATAATGCAAAAAGCTCGTTTATTTATTTTTTTTATATATTAAAGAATAAAAATGTAATAACTTGTTATTTAAAAGCAATAAAAGCAATGAGTATTTAATAATATATCTTGTAATAAATATTAGAGAATTTACAAACAATATTTCAATAAAAAAAAAAAAACTAAAATATTGATAACTGACAAGGTGTAATTTATCAGCACGTAATTAATATAACATTATTTATATAATATAATATAATATAGTTTCAAATAAACAACCAAATCATTATGTAAATAACAATAGAGAATAGTAAATAATTTGTTAATTAATTAATAAATATATTATAATTTTTCAAATTGTTTAATAAATAATCATTCGAACAATTTAACGAAAAAACTATTTATTAGATAGAATTAATTATTATTATTAATCTTAACACCTTCTACATTTGAAGAAGTGTAGGTGTGAAATAGAATTAATAATTAATTAGATTTCCTTTATTATTTTAGATAAATTTTGCTTTAAGATAAAATATTGTTTGTTGAAAAATCAAATGTAAATGAAAGAAAGAAATGAAATAGAAAAGGGAATAACAGATTGACAGCAATACTTTTCTAACTTATACATTATTTAACGACGTATGTAATAAGTACGTTTATTAGGGTGATGTTGTCAGAAGTTTTGCACCCCCTCAATGTGGTTGACTGATGAATCAGAACTAAATATTACAATTTGCTACCGCCACCCCTAAACTGCTGTCAGATGTATTGTTATGTCCTAACAAACCGTCTGTTCAAATCGCGAATTTTTCTATTAATAGCGCATACAAAATCAGCACCTAAAAATCTGGATTTATTTGCAATTTACATATTCATAACTGTACGTCTGTCTGTGACTATTGCTTTTTATTGCTAGCATTTGTTGTTAATGTATGTAGAATGGTGTTTTATGTGAAATATCGTCGGTAATAATCTCTTTTCATTATTTTTTTCCTATCTAACACATGTGACGCTCGAATTTCACATCAGACCTTTTCAATGACATGTAAACTATAAACTTTCCTATTTCAATACGCCATCCGCTAATTCCTGATCAAAATAAATAAAATTCACATTAAATGTTCAAACATAAACAAATACATTTGTGATTTTGTCCGACAAGAACAACATTAAAAATACCCATAATAATAAAATAACATTAAAAAAATGCTTACAAACCGCGAATTACGTTCTATAACGAGCAATCGATTTATCAACACAAAATACGCGATTATACTGAGTGTATCTTAAACATAACAACAAGAGTTATAGGCAGAGTTATAGAGAACACCAAAACAAGCATTTTTTGTTTATAAACCGATGCACAGAGGAATGTTTGACTGTAATTTACTTTAGAGCAGTCAAATTTGTCAGTAGGTTTGAAATACACCCTGTAAATATAATAATATTGTAGAAATAAACAAACATATATTTTCTCTAATTGTTTTGTTATAATTCCATTCAGCATTTATACTAAAAGTCTATCAATTAATTAGTCATGTCAATAATAATAATTAAAAACAAAATTAAACTAATCGATTTAATTCATTAATTGATGGGTGATAGGGTGGATGGTGGGTTGTAGGGTGTGTATTATAAGGTGCAATGCAATTACAGTAAAGTACTAAATTAATGTTCAATATTTTTAAGCTCTTTCATTCCCTCCCTCTTGATTTTTATGTTGATTCTTTCCCCTGCAGCAGTTACATTCTCTTTATAAGTCTGAAGCATCCCTCTCTTTTGCATATTAACTTAACATATTTAACAACTCAAATATATTTTCTTCAACTTGCTTCTTATTCTAATACATATTTGAATTAATTAATTTTATTGCTAGGGTGCAATTTCTATTTATTTAAATGTTTGTATATTATTCTCAAATGATATTTATAAAACTTTAACAAATTTAAAAACAGGTTTGTTTATTTGTTGTTATTTTGATGTATCTTTTAGAGAGAAACTTTGACTTTCTTAAAACAACCCTCACTCTTGCCTCTAGGTATATGCAAAATGACTTTGATGGGAGTAATTAAGGCAACATGATACAAAGTCAAATAAGCTAAAATATATAAACAAGATTTTATTAAAAATCATATTGTTTAATAAATAAATTTTTAGATTTATAAAGTCGATCAAAGTGTAATTCATTTAATAGATATTTTATTATAGATAAATCTAAAAAAAATTTCGATTATTTTTATATATTGTAATTGAAAACTTTTTGCATACGCTTTTAAAATAAAATAAAAATATATATGAAAAAATTCTTGCAAAATTCTTTTCTGGATTTAACGTAATATGATAAAATAATGTTCACGTTGAATTAGTCCTAATATGTGATTGATTTTAATAACATATTCTATATATAGAAGTAAAATTCCTGACGCGTACGTAGTGATCATTGGAATGATTCAAATTGAATGAAATGAAATAAAATCAAAAGAGCAGAGAGTACGCTGAATAAATTTGCTCCTCTTTTTATCAAGTTTTTGTACATTTTGGTATTTTGAAAAGTAATCAAGCGTTAAATTTTTGGTTAAATGAAAAAGGTGGAAGTAATCTAAAACTAAAAGAATCATAATAATGATTGTTTTGTTCTTCTTTCTTTTTGTTATCATCGTATACAATATAAATGTTGTCATCTTTTTATTTTTTATGCTATAAATATAACTCCGCTTTTCCTACTTTTGTATTCATTCGAAATATTCCATTGAACAGCGGACGGACCAAATAACTTCCGGATTCAGATAAATACGACCGCGGTGTCTTAAATAAAGATGAAATCTTGAATATATGCTTCAATTTTAGATGTTTTCTTGTGGAAGAAATCGCAACGTCCATAAGGATGCGTACAATATGTTGCCCGTTATGCTTTTTGTTCTTATAGCTCTAATCTTGTATTGTACATAAAGGAAGACATGAAGGGCACTCATTTTTTGGTCACGTTTCTTATCTTAAAAACTTTACAGAAACTAATCAAAATCAAAAGGGGGAAAAAACTATGCATTTGATAAGATTATTCAACCAAATACGTTTTCTACGTTAACTTTGACATAAACCATTTTTATTACAATTAAATATACATTAATATTGGATAGTATCGCAATTCGATTTGTCACTGTTTTATCTAATCGTTAAATGTAAGACTTTAACTCTAACGCTATGTAAGGTGATTAATGAGTTTGCTAATAGGATCTGATGTTTTGCTTAATTCTAAAATTTGATAAGAAAAAATTATCACATTTTTGAATTGCAAATAAAATTTATTTCTAATATTATATATATTAGAATTATTAATATTTATTCATTTTGTTTAAACTTTTCTGTTTTGTTTAAGCAATAAATTTTTAAACAAATCGCAATTAGATATGAGTGATATGGTTGATCTTGGATAACTCGTGATAATAGCTTCCATCAGAGAGGATTTGTCTTTTCTTTTTTTTCAACTGTTTTTCTCGCCTCGTACCAATACCACTACCATTCTTGCTTTCAATCTAAATCCTGCCGAAATAACAATAAATCTTTCACACTATCTGTATCTGGCTCTGGATTTCAACTTTACTACTTGTCACTATAAGGTTGTGATCGTTCTAACATCTTTTAACTTTTTAGATAAGTAAGATTCATGACCAAATACACATTATTATTAAACGCACTTGAAAATCAAGCATTTGCGTTTTTAAATTTGTATTATCTGTACGTATAATGAATTCATTTAATTAAAGTTTCGTTTAATAAAATATAAAAGCGTATTAATTTAATCAATTAGTTTCTTATTGATAAAATTGCTGTGAAAGCTGCGAAAATTGTGATTTGTTATAAGTATTTTATTAAATCCTTGAAGAAAGTTACGTGGCGTTTTCAATTGGTGGCAAAGAAAGATAATTTTTTGCATAATTGAAAAATTGTACATATAAGAAATTCAAAAGTAATGTTTCATAAAAAAAAAACATATATAGATGGATGGATGAATGGATGGAGGGAGGATCGCGATTTAGATCACGCATTGTATATCTAAAAGAAAACGAGATAACAAGCTTAACCTATGCGGAAAATGAGTGAAAATTCCATGTACGCATTCCTCCAAACCGAAACATACCGACTTTACGTAATTGTCATTCAACACGTCGAACTCTATGAAACGTTTCTGGACTTGTAAAATCCATAGGAGGAAAACTCGAGCGAATTGAATGAATATGTTGAAAGGTTTAACCGCTACAAGCACGTAGAAACAATCATAGATCAGTCACCTGTCATCACACATAAACATATACTTTTAAGACCATATTCTAAGAACATGACAATTTTATTATTCATATTACTTTAAAATTATTATAATTCATTTTTAAGTTTAATGAACACCTTTTGTAGGTGGTCACATTGTTTAACTGAATTTCTGAAAGTAGAAAAACAATAAGATGATGAAGCGAGAAATGTTTTCCCTTTTGTGGATTTAAATCTGTCAAATCGTGATGTTTGTTGGGATGTTAGGATCTGGTTTGGTGCTTTCGGTGATTAGGGAGAGTCATAAAAGGATCCAATCCACAATTTGTCCTACGTTTAATTAACCTTTACGAACAACAAACTTTAGGTCAACTTAGAAATCTAACATTTATTTGTTCCTAAAGGACAAAACAATCTGTTCGTTAATTCTCAAATTTACCTCTAACACTTTACTTTCTTTCCTTCTTTCTTTCTCAAACGCATTTTTTTTTCGTTCCGTAAACCGAAGCTAAATATATTGTAAAACAACTAAGATTGGATTAAGTATTATTATGATAATGAATTGAATAAGTAATTGCAAATTATATAAATCTACGTTTCGAATTATCTTTAAAGGATCAAACAATTTGTGTAGTTTCCCTATTTACCTCCAACACTAAACTTTTTTCCATGTTTCGGCGGGATAAATATGTTGTAATACAATAAACATCAGATTATAATCTTACTCTAACATGTGGTATATTCAAACTAAAGTGCTAAGATTGTTCGTTAATTGCCCGAGGCACAATTCATTATTTTAGCACGCCGTAATTAGAAGCATATTATAAATTGTGTGTGTTCGTAAGTTAGGAGTATATTTAGGGTTACCAACTTTCATTCAATTAACAAACATTAATTTTGTTTTATTAATCAATATCTCATAAATCCATGCATATATAAAACAAATCTAATTTATTATTGAACTAATTCAAAATTTAAGCAAAAAATGCATTTAAATAATTCAAATTATATTAAATCGTGTTTGTGTTACAAAAGTTTTATTATACGCGAATGTGTATGAGTTAAGCATTTAATATGTAAAATTTTTTTTAATGAATTTGTTTGTTTTTACTCTTATCAAATTAGTTACGAGTTAAATTTTTCTGAGTTATGTAAAGAATATAACGCGTCAGTCTTATGGATGATGTTCATGATGTTGATGATACGAATATAAAAGTAGCCTGTTATTTTATATAAATTATATGATTATCTAATTAAAGTTCTGACAGAAGGAAGAACGACAAAAAATATGAAGGCTAAATTTTAAATGTTGTTTATTATTGCATTTTCCTTTTCAAATTCGCTTCTTTTATGTGACAAACATTAAAATCCTCTCAACAAATTGCAAATGCAACACATAACACTTCATCTTTAATAATTAATCTATCACGTAATAACATAAATCGTTATTTTTATTGTTAGATTAATAAAAGCAGGGCCGTCCTCAAGCAGGGGCAAGAAAATATCGTGAATTTGTGAATATAATTTATGAATCCGTAAATTCTACTTTTATTCTCATCTTTCTAATGGAAAAACTTATCGCATTAGTGTTTACACCAGTGGCGCATCATTGTCTGGACTGAATGCAAAAAATAATTGCTGACCCGTTCCGCAACTCAGCCCGTGATTCTTTTGATTCTTTATTTTCTTATTCAAAAATATATTCTAAGCCTAGCTCACATTGCCTAGGGACGGCCCTGTCTGCAAGATTACACAATGTTACACTTTATAGTATAACTTAATTGTCTATAAATAAATAATTTCCAAATGAAAGATTTACAAAGTTTGAAATGCAACAAAACAAAAGCTTTTGTTAAATATTTATATGTTGAATAAATAGTAGATGCATAGAGTTTATTTAACACATACGTATAGTTTATGTAAATTGTGGTAATTAAAAAGTGCAAATTAAATAGTAGCCCATGTCATATTAATTAAATTAATCAAAATAATTCATTGATATGCTATGCAGGTGTAAATAGCTCGTATATTAATTAAAAAACATAATAAATTTTAATTTTAATTAATCACCACATTAAATTGTGTAACATTTTCCTAGTTCAGTGCATTTTTCAGTGGATATTTGATAAATCTTTTCCATAAATTGATTTCGTAGCATATGAGTGAGAAAAAGGGTTGCAGTCTTTTTAGAAAAATGTTAAATATCAAAGTTATAAAGTTTAAGGTCATAAAAATATGGATTTGCTTCTCTTTGCCTTGAAAATCTTATTTAGAATAATTTCAAAAAAGTTTTCAACTGCTTTGGCTAGAATTGTTTCTAATCAAAATCAAAGCCAAATTTCCTACTTAACTGCAAATATAATCACCTAATAGAAAATTTATGAAATAAATTAACTTTTTCACTATTTACTTATCGACTGATTAATAATTTAATTGTAATTTAAACTTTTCGAACGCTTCATTTTATATGTATATAATAAGAAGTTCTTTTAAAATTCTTTCTTTTGTTGTAAAAACGAAGAGGAAGAAAAGGGAGTATCAAGTTTATACATGTCCTTTGCCATAATGTTTCTAAGTACCAGTTTGTAAAGCGTTATTTACTTAATGGTGCAAAGTTAGGAATATGCTGACAATGCATGCAACTTGTATATATAATTCTATGTGTAATAGCTTTAATAAGAAACGTTTACTTTCCTATTTAATTATAATGTGATAAAAGAATTCTTAAAATTTAGATATTTCATGCAATTAGTATAAGCATTTGAATTTTTTTTCATAGAGTGCATCTAATTATCTATTTAAAGTTCGTAATTATAACTTAATTGCAGTTTAAAAAAGTTTTTATTTATGTGAAGTAATATTCAGTTATTATTTGAATTAAAATTGAGTAAATTATTATATTAAATGTGAATTCTAATTAGTTCACCTACATTCCACAGTACCTATTAAATCTTTAGACAATTGCAATGGTTGGATTGGTTAAGTAACAACAGAACAGTAGCAATATAATTTATGGCCAATTGCATTTCCAGTGAAATATGATGCCATTTATAAAATATTTTGATAAAACTCTTTGAGCATAAAATTTGCCTGGCGCGCGCACTACATTGAAAACAAATTGCATAATATTTAGAATGCAATTATTGGTATAACGGTTAAGGTACGTCATCTACGCCAAGTATCAGAATATGTAGTATGTCGCTTTGGTTTCTTGTTGAAGCGATATTTAATTAGGCGCAGATTGGTGTTTGTTCAAACTTACTGTTAGTCGATCCTGATGAATTTGCTGCACGTGCCAATGTAAGAACATTCAATAATATGAAAATTCCAATAAAGTTTTTAAAACTTTTAAATAGTTTATAGAAGAACATTTTTGTTTATTAGAATATGTTTTTTTTTTAATTAAAGAACAAATCAGTTAAACATTTTGTTAGATTGAAGCGCGCGCGATTTGTTTCGGAGCGTTCGCGAGCGAGCGCGTGTCCTGCGACTTTTATCCTGCAAGCTCGTTACAGAATTTACCGAAAGCCAAAAGTGCACTGAAAGCAACCCTGAAAAGCGTCGTCTACCCTTACCTTCACTCATGCGCGTCGTTTTCAACCTGACGCCGACGCTAACCAATAGAAAACCGCAACCTTATCCCAATAAACCAATAGGAAAATTAAAAGACGTTACATGGGTGGTCCTCCTACATGTATGATACATAATTAGAATTGTAAAACACAGGTAACATACTCCTGAACGTTATTGTAGATGGTTTGCTTGTCCTTTTGTCGTCACATTTTTTTCAGCCAAAGTTTTTGGACTTACATTCCATCCAACTGACACTGACGTTTAACATCTTTATCTAAATTCATTTTTAACCATTTATAAAAACATATTAAATTATACAAATCATTATCCTTTTATGTCTCTCCAACATCTTACTTCTCTTCTTTTCTAAGAAATGCTGTTTTTCGAATTTAACAAATTTCTAACTTTTTGCTATGCTTACATTACTTTGAATAGAAATTTCTAGCAATGTATTCGTTATTATTATCAATTAAATTATATATCAGACAGATTCTCTAAATGAAAATTAAAAAATGAATTTCCTTTGAATATAAACAAGTTCTATAATTAAATTTCTTAATAAACATGTTAAATTTTAAACAAAATATTTATAAGAAAAGAAATTTTGTTATGAATAATTTTTTTAGGCGATATTTCTAGTGGACTCACCCCTGAAATAATGTAACGAGTCTTAATATAATTTTAGTCAAATCTTATTTGATTAGGGTTAATTTTTCATCTCTACCCTCTGCAAACGTTTCTATTTTTATTGTGTTAATATTCTTGGTAGATAGTAAGGTGGCACATTCTTCATACATATTTTCCACACCCTCTTATATTGCATAGGATAAATTCGTAGGAGACGAGCTGGTCTCCTGGGTCCATCCCGTGGATGAACTGTCAGCGTGTGTCATGTCTCATCCAGTGAACTCCACTGTTCTGTCAAGTCTTATTTTACACTTCCAGCCACCACAGTCTGACTATCCAATACCATATCTACCCTTATCAGCATATATCTGAAAAACAATAGTTTTACGAATATTGATGTGCGCCTGAATAAGAACTCGAGAAAAAGTTTTTTCTTCGTTACTTCATGTTATGTGAGGTGATGATGTATGGTGGCTTTAATAATTTTGCTTCGTTTTCACTTTCTTTTTTCAAATTAATTTTTATTTGCTTGTCTTACAAACTACATAATAACGTAAAAAGTACTTTGGTAATTTTATTAAGAATTGCAAATTAATATAAATGTCTATAATATTCTTTAGCTAGTTTTCCACCCTCGTTCTTAATTTATCGCTTTTTTTAGGAGGAATGTTAGATGATATAAAAATGAAAGAGTGAAAAGGAAAGAAAACGGAACAACAAACATCCTAACAACTAAATTTCTGTCTGTTCTGTTAACTTTTTGAAAGCACAAAACTGATTTTCTAAATTTCAACCAACACTTAACTTACAACAAACCAAATTTATTTTTACGCATATACTTCAATGCGAGTCATTAATTTTATAGAATAATCATTCAAAAATTTATTTCTACTCTAAACAAAAAAATCAAAATAGAAAAATGTTATGATACTCAGAAATAAGTTATCTTTACATATCGACATATATTCATTCAATTGAATGAATCACCAGTAAAAGGCCAAATGAGCCATGTTTCACTCGTGGCTAGTTTACAAATCAACCAGCATTCACCAAACTTATTTTCTAACGAATCAAACATCAATTGGTAATCGGTGCTGTTGAACATCTTTTATGAAATATTTTTTCTCTCACACATTCTATATACAATTTTTTTTTGGCTTTTGTATATTTTTGCAATATCTCAGCCATATGAACATTAAACGATTTGTTTATTTATAGAAGTAGAGATGCTTGTTATGTAGTTAAACAACAATGCCTTTAATGTGATAAATATACAAGAGCACGTTGTTTATATTTTAAAATTTTTTATACTTATTCTATTATATTGTCAGGTTTCTAATAAAATAATTATTTATTGATAAAATTATATATGAAATAAATATTTATATTTTTTATGCAAATTTGAAAGTACAGTGAACATTCGATATAGTCAACTTGGATGAAAACAAAAATTTTATAAAGGTGCCTTTATAAAAATGTTCAAGTCAAGATGAGTAGTCAAAACTAAAAATAAAAATTAAATAACAACTAAAGTCTGATATTTGAATGGTAGCATGAGTTTTTATTATCAAAAGAACATTCATATTATGTAATAAGAATTTTATTCAAACTTTTTAAGAACTGCTTTTTCTCGAATTTTTCTCAGGAGGAGAATATCATTAATAGGAAGAC